>CM031608.1:3390633-3397110 GCA_018398815.1 Conus ventricosus
CGCACACGCACACGCCACACACACACACACACACACACACACACACACAAGCCACGCTCTCTAGAAAATCAGCTTATTAACGGTGGTACATAAATGGAGAGGGAAAGAACTTTGAAAAGCTGTCTGGGATTTACGTCCCCTTCCCATTCCGTGATGTTTACAGACAGATGTTTGGTCAGTGAGCAGGCGGCCCCTTTGTGTGACGTTGTGTGTGTGTGTGTAGGGGGGCGGGGGGGGGGGCATGAAGGTGGAGGTCTCAGACATTGGGAGACTGGGCGTAGTGGCCTTGAGGGACACGACTGAGACAAGATGCAAGAAACGTGTGGAAGTATTTAAAGAGAGAGAGAGGAGAGAGAGAGAGAGAGAGAGAGAGAGAGAGAGAGAGAGGTTCAGACTTCAGATTTTTTTCCAGTAAGGCCATCGGCCCATTTGAAGGGGAATGAGCACAATCATTCACATTATAATGTGTAAGAATACAAAATCACTAGTCACGAAAAAAACACACAAAAAGAAACAAAAACAACAACAAAAAACTATAGCAATAAGAACATCAACTAAGACGTCATTATTTATCTGATCTTAGACACCTAACACAAAAACATACCTAAATTCCGAATCACCTTATAACTGTTAGAGCTAAGTAGTAAATGTAATCAAAACATACACGGGCGCCTATAATATTTCTGTGGGATGCATTTTTGGCGAAGATCTTCTAAAGCTGGGCAAAGAAACATAACATGTATTTCATTTTCCTCACCTTGCATACACAATGGACAAATCAAGTCATTTTGTGTATGTTTCCTGTATCTTAAGTAATGAGTCCTTATTTCAGAAACACCAACTCTAATTTAGCAATTATTCTTTTCAAACGCATGTCCAAATCCAGTTTAAGATAAGGCTGAATATACTGGAAACTAGAATAATTTCTGTATAAATCATACCGGTCACTAGCTTGGATAAGGTCGTCCCACATTTGCCATCTACAGTCAATCAACCTTTGTCGAAAAGCACGAATAAACTGTTTTTGATTTCCAACACCCTGAGTCATCCAAACATCCCCAAAGCCGTGCTTACATAGAAACAAACGCACATTTGAAACCCAGTTCGTTTTTTCTCTTTACATCCAATTCAAAACAAACATCTCATAAGACCTACGAGGTAATCTATAATGATCCATGTGTAAGAGCTTTAACCATATACGCACACATCTAACGGCTGAAGCAATGAACAGTGGATATCTATTGTACTCTCTATACACCAAATCATTAGAGATACGCCTGTCGAGACCTAGAAGACTCTTGAAAGCAAATAAATGCACAGCCTCACAATGAACAACGACATTATCTAAATCCCAGATTTCATCTCCATACATCAACATATGTTGTATCTGGGAATAAAATATTTTAAAGAATAATTCAAGCGAGTTGTTATTCAAAGCATGCAATCTTTTTATTACACATATCAAGGCATTCTTTGCCCTTCATTACAAGGTCTTTACAGGCAAAGGTAAAGATTAGGCGTGTAGAAAAGTAGATCCCGAGTATTTATAAACATTCAGCACAGGTATAATAAGTCCGTCACGCTTCATCTTTCCTCGCCGCCAAATAACCTCCCTTTCCAAACACCACATGTTACTTTTACTCATGTTAACTTTTAACTCTAATGAGGAGGCAGCCCTGCTCAGATTATTTAGCTGACGCTGTTAGCCAACTATTGTTTCTGAAACCAAAACAACGTCATCTGCCAAAAGTAGGATCAATAATTCTAACACATCATTTTGTAAATTGTCTACCATGAAGGCCATTATTAATTACCTCAATGGCAAGCTCATTAACGAAAACTGAAAATAATACAGGGCTACAGACATCACTTTGCCTTACTCTTCCAACACAATTAATATAATCTGTCAGACTGGACCCACTTCTTACCCTTGTTTTAACAACTTTGTACATAGCTTTAATACAGTTTGAATAATTTCCCCTTGACAACATTTTTAAGTAATACTCTCCATAGAAGCTGTCTGTTTATGGAGTCAAAAGCCTTTCCGAAGTCAATAAACGCAACATAAAGTTTACGATTTAAAGAAAATTGTTTCTGAACAATTGCGAGGAGAGTAAACATATGATCGAAAGTAGAGTAACCCTTTTTAAACCCAGCTTGATGTTCTCCAGTTATATTATTACATTAAATCCACTCCTGTAATCTATTGTTAATAATAGTGCTATACAATTTACTACTAACGTCAACAAAGAGATACCTCTGTAATTAGTAGATTGTTTACATGCCTTTCTTGAATATCGACAAGGCTACAGATTCTTTCCAGTTTTTCTGGGGAAAATACCATCATCAAAATCCTATTGAAAAAAAGCTAGTTAAAAGTCAACAACTTGAGCTCCACCAAATTTCAACAATTCACCAATAATAGAATAAGGTCCTGTCGATTTGTTAGTTTTAATTTTCCGCATGGCAAACATAACTTCTTCTTTAGAAATGGGGCAATTGAAATACTCATCCTCATCTTCACCAGTGACAACAGCAAGTCCATCATTATCTGAAACATCTTTATCTAACAAATGTTTTAAAGTGCATATACCATGTGCCAGAGAGATGTTATTGTTGTAATATTTTCTTTTGAATGAAGCTCTTTTTACTGTTTTCCAAAACTCCCGTTGTGAAAGAAGAGACTTGATCATATTATCTAATAGATTTTATTGAATATTTTCTTCTTCTGTTTTAGAAGATTTTTATATTCTCTTCTCGCAATAACATACTCACTTCTGTCACCAACGTCCAAAGTACGCAGCCATACTCTCAATAATTTTAGTGCTTTTATTTTCATTATCAAACAATCACAAACCAATCCTCTTTCTCACCACTGTTCCTTATTTGCACACGTTTTTTTCATACTTCAGCACTGTTTTGATACAATCATTGAACAAGTTCAAAGCTTTATCTACATCAACAGCAATCAGTTCAAAGGCCTCATTTAATTTTGTACGCATTTCTGCTTCACACAAATTGTCCCTGTAAGTCATGGCATAGTCATCATTCCACACAAACCTTTCGGAGATAGTTGCCTCAAGAGTCTCAGTTGATTTATCAGTGTTTTCTGTTGAGAAGTCAATGTGAAATTCAATAGGTAAATGATCGGATTCGATCCGTTCCGAAACAAACAAATTACATGAATCACAAAGAGTGGAGAAAAAATCTTTTGATACAAGAAATAATCATTTACGCTGCTCCCACTGTCTATTATATATGTATAGCAACCATGGTGGTCGCCCTGACATGCACCATTCATAATATACAAATCAAAAGCAACGCAAAGATTTAACAATAACTTACCGTAGTTATGCAAAACATTATCCTGAGAACAACGATCTGTGCAAGGTGGTTCACTTTTCGTTTGCACACAAGAATCAAAAACATCAGTAGACAAATCAGGAGAAAAAAATTGCCGTCCTGCTGTTCAGATCTCCACATACTATTACATCAATGTCACCAAGGGAAACACAAGCAATCAGCCAAACAATCTTCCAACATAAAAATCCAATTATCAGCATGAACAGAATTATAAAAGGGAGAACCTTCAGGTTGAATACAGAAAACTAAAGTAAGTGACTGCTGTACTTGTTTCAAATAAATAAAGGGAAAGGTGACAAAAAGAGTACCTGGAGAGGGGATGACCGACGTTTCGTGTCGTAGACACTTCAACAGGAATGACAGCAGAAAAAAGATGTTGATGGTGGTTTGACTTGAGTCACTGAGCGCAGTTCATGGTTTGAAGGGGTGGAAAGGGCAGGGGTGGGAGTTGTGGGCAATACTGAATGTAGGGGTGATCATGATTCACAATAGAAATGGGGAGTGTTAATGGACAGCAAAGGAGAGAAAAGAAAGGGGGGAGGGGGAGGAGGGGGGAAAGGAAAGGAGGGGGGGGGGGGGAAGAAAGAGGAGGGCTGATGGTTTGGGGTGAGGTATCATTCCCTGACATTGAGCCCATGTGGGCTCAAGGTGCCAAGGCGCTGTATTAACTGGCTTTCCATGTATTTTCTGTAGTTCCCTTCTTGACGACCATTTCTCCAAAGGGCTGCCACTCTGATGTGGGAAAGATGGTGATGGTCCGAATTGAAGTGGTTTGCCACAGGAGTGTCTTTCCTGTGAGGATGCTGCCTCTATGTTCATTAAAACGTTCGTTTAGAGATCTGTATGTTTCACCCACATACATCTTGGGACAAAGGGTACAACTAAGAACATAGATATATTCTGAGTCTGGCCGGTGAAGTGGGACCTCATGTGGAAGCTGCGTCCGGATGGGCCTTGCACAGTAGTTGTCGGATTAGGAAAGTCACAGGTTTTGCATTTGGGTTTCTTGCACTGGAAATTCCCTGGTTGGGTTGGGGGGTGGGGGGATGAGGGTGGAAGGTAGAGTGCATCAGGTGGTCACCAAGGTTTTTGTCCCTATTGAATGCCACCATAGGTGGTAGACTGAAAATGTTTTGGAGAGCTGGATCCTCCTTCAGAATTAGTGAAGTTGCGGAGCAGAGCGTTTTTCTCAGGTAGATTGTGTGGATGGAAGGTCAGAGTGGCAATGCATCGGTCATTGTCTGTAGTCATCTTTTCCTTGTCTTGTAGGAGTGGTGTCTGGGGATTGGACTGTGCTCGTTCAAGGGCCATCTGAACTGTACCTTGTGGGTAGCCTCTAGTAGTGAAGAAGGTAGTCATGGCCGCTGCTTCTTTGGTGTAATTATCATCAGTGCTACATAGTCTGTGAAGTCGAAGAAATTGGGGATATGGGATGCTTTCTTTCATGGCAGGAGGGTGGCTTGATGAGAACAGGAGGTAAGAGTGGGCATCAGTTGGTTTGTAGTGCACTTTTGTGTGGAGAGACTGTGAAGTGCTTTGAATACTGATTTTGATGTCCAAAATTGAGAGGGAAGAGTCCGAGATTTCGTATGTGAATTTGACTGAAGGGTGAAAGGCGTTTGCATAGTCAATGAAGCATTTGAGTTCCTGTATGGGTATGAGTGCTGATTCCGAAACAGTCGTCAATGAATCTTTTGACAACTTCAGGTAGACGTCCAGGGTATTGAGCAAAGATTTGTGTCTCAGTGTGCCCCATGAAGAGGCAGGCATATGATGGGCCATGCGCGTGCCCATAGCAACTCCTTTGATTTTTTGGTGGGCCCTCGTTTCCAAATTCGAAAGAATTCAGAGTTAAAACAAGTTCAGTCAGGCGCAGGATGGTGGTTTTGGGTAAAAGTCAAAGTTGCTTTGTTTCAGGTAGTGTTTAACAGCGGAAAGTCCATCTTTGTGCGGGATATTAGTATACAATGATGTCACAATCCATTGTGAAGAAGAATTGATGTTCACTGTCAGGCGGGAAGGGTGTAATCATAGAAAATTTGGAGGGCAGGGTTTGGGTTTGTCTTTCACATAGGTTGGTAGGTTGTGGACGAGGGGTTGGAACGACTGATCAAGAAACTGTGACAGTTGAGCAGTTGGGCAGTAGCAGGCTGAGACGATAGGTCCCAAAAGCGTATTTTTCGATTAAAAAGACACACACGTGAGAGCAGTCAAGTTCAACACAAGATATGAAGGGAACAAATTCTAAGAGAAGGAGAGAGAGAGAGGGAGAGAGAGAGGAGTGAGAGAGAGAGAGAGAGAGAGGAGAGAGAGAGAGAGGGCTGCTTTTTGTGTCAATGGTTGAATGAAAGCTACTGCGCATGTCATAAAACATGTCCGACACGCAGATACGCACACACACACACACACACACACACACACACACACACAAAACACACACACACACACACACAACACACACACACACACACACACACACACACCACACAAGCCACGCTCTCTAGAAAATCAGCTTATTGACAGTGGCACATAAATGGAGAGGGAAAGAACTTCGAAAAGCTGTCTGAGATTTACGTCCTCTTTTCACTCCTTGATGTTTACAGACAGACTGTTTGGTCAGTGACCAGACGTCCCCTTTGTGACGTGTGTGATTGGGGGGGGGGGGGGGGGGGCATGAGGGTGGAGGTCTGTTTGGTCAGTGACCAGACGGCCCCTTTGTGTGACGTGTGTGATTGGGGGGGGGGGAGGCATGAGGGTGGAGGTCTGTTGGTCAGTGACCAGACGGCCCCTTTGTGTGACGTGAGTGACGGGAGGGCCATGGAGGTGGAGGTCTGTTTGGTCAGTGACCAGACGGCCCCTTTGTGTGACGTGTGAGAGGGGAGAGCCATGGAGGTGAGGTTTTGGTCAGTGACCAGATGGCCCTTTGTGTGACGTGTGTGTGGGAGGGCCATGAGGTGGGGGTCTGGTCAGTGACCAGACGGCCCCTTTGTGTGACTGTGTGAAGGGAGGGCCCTGGAGGTGGAGGTCTCATAATTGACAGACAGGGCGTAGCGGCCCTTTAGGGACACCACTGAGACAAGATGCAAGAAACTTGTGGACAGTATTACGTCTCCC
>CM031608.1:3403110-3415610 GCA_018398815.1 Conus ventricosus
ATCTATAGGACTCTCCATACACCAGATCATTAGAGATACGCCTGTCGAGACCTAGAAACCTCTTCAAAGCAAATAAATACACAGCCTCACAATGAACAACGACATTATCTAAACCCCAGATTTCAGCCCCATACATCAACATAGGCTGTATCTGGGAATATTATATTTTAAAGAATAATTCAAGCGAGTTATTATTCAAAGAATGCAATCTTTTTATTACACATATCAAAGCATATCTTTGCTCTACTAGCAAGGTCTTTACAAGCTAAGGTAAAGCTTAGGCGTGTAGAAAAGTAGATCCCTGAGTATTTATAAACATTCAGCACAGGTATAATAAGTCCGTCATGCTTCCATCTTTCCCTCGCCGCCAAATAACCTCCCTTTCTAACACCACAATGTTACTTTTACTCATGTTAACTTTTAACTCTAATGAGGATGCAGCCCTGCTCAGATTATTTAGCTGACGTTGTTAGCCAACTATTGTTTCTGAAACCAAAACAACGTCATCTGCCAAAAGTAGGATAATAATTGTAACACATCATTTGTAAATTGTCCACCATGAAGGCCATTATTAATTACCTCAATGGCAAGCTCATTAACGAAAATTGAAAATAATACAGGGCTACAGACATCGCCTTGCCTTACTCCTGCAACACACATATAATCTGTCAGACTGAACCCAATTCTTACCCTTGTTTTAACAACTTTGTACATAGCTCTATTACAGTTGAATAATTTCCCCTTGACACCACTTTCAAGTGACACTCTCCATAGAGGCTGTTTGTTTATGGAGTCAAAAGCCTTTCCGAAGTCAATAAACGCAACATAACGTTTACGATTTAAAAAAAATTGTTTCTGAACAATTGCGAGGAGAGTAAACATATGATCGAAAGTAGAGTAATCCTGTTTGAACCCAGCTTGATGTTCTCCAGTGATATGATTACATTCAATCCACTCCTGTAATCTATTGTTAATAATAGTGCTATACAATTTACTACTAACGTCAACCAAAGAGATGCCTCTATAATTATTAGGATTATTTACATCGCCTTTCTTGAATATCGACAAGGTTACAGATTCTTTCCAGTTTTCTGGGAAAATACCATCATCAAATATCCTATTGAAAAAAAGCTAGTTAAAAGTCAACAACTTGAGCTCCACCAAATTTCAACAATTCACAAATAATAGAATAAGGTCCTGTCGATTTGTTAGTTTTAATTTTCCGCATGGCAAACATAACTTCTTCTTGGAAATGGGGCGATTGAAATACTCATCCTCATCTTCACCAGTGACAACAGCAAGTCCATCATTATCTGAAACATCTTTATCTAACAAATGTTTAAAGTGCATATACCATGTGTCCAGAGAGATGTTATTGTTGTAATTTTCTTTTGAATGATGCTCATTTTACTGTTTCCAAAACTCCCGTTGTGAAAGAAGAGACTTGATCATATTATCTAATAGATTTTTATTGAATATTTTCTTCTTCTGTTTTAGAAGATTTTTATATTCTCTTCTCGCAATAACATATTCATTTCTGTCACCAACGTCCAAAGTACGCAGCCATACTCTCAATAATTTAGTGCTTTTCTTTTCATTATCAAACAATCAGTCAAACCAATCCTCTTTCTCACCACTGTTCCTTATTTGCACACGTTTTTGGTGGGCCCATGCGCGTGCCCATAGCAACTCCTTTGATTTGTTGGTAGGCCTCGTTTCCAAATTCGAAAGAATTCAGAGTTAAAACAAGTTCAGTCAGGCGCAGGATGGTGGTTGGGTCAAAGTCAAAGTCGCTTTGTTTCAGGTAGTGTTTAACAGCGAGAAGTCCATCTTTGTGCGGGATATTAGTATACAATGATGTCACATCCATTGTAAAGAGGAATTGATGTTCACTGTCAGGCGGGAAGGTGTAATCATAGAAAATTTGCAGGGCATGGTTGGTGTCTTTCACATAGGTTGGTAGGTTGTGGACGAGGGGTTGGAACGACTGATCAAGAAACTGTGACAGTTGAGCAGTTGGGCAGGAGCAGGCTGAGACGATAGGTCCCAAAAAGCGATTTTTCGATTAAAAAGACACACACGTGAGAGCACTCAAGTTCAACACAAGATATGAAGGGAACAAATTCTTAAGAGAGAGAGAGAGAGAGAGAGAGAGAGAGAGAGAGAGAGAGAGAGAGAGAGGAGAGAGAGAGAGTCTGCTTTTTTGTGTCAATGGTTGAATGAAAGCTACTGCGCATGTCAATAGAACATGTCCGACACGCAGATACACACACACACACACACACACACACACACACACACACACACACACACACACACACACACACACACACGCGCGCGCGCGCGCGCGCGCGCGCACACACACACACACACACACACACACACAAGCCACGCTCTCTAGAAAATCAGCTTATTAACAGTGGCACATAAATGGAGAGGGAAAGAACTTCGAAAAGCTGTCTGGGATTTACGTCCTCTTCTCACTCCTTGATGTTTACAGACAGACTATTTGGTCAGTGACCAGACGGCCCCTTTGTGTGACGTGTGTGATAGGAGGGCCATTGAGGTGGGGGTCTGTTTGGTCAGTGACCAGACGGCCCCTTTGTGTGACGTGTGTGATGGGAGAGCCATGGAGGTGAAGGTCAGTTTGGTCAGTGACCAGACGGCCCCTTTGTGTGACGTGTGTGAAGGGAGGGCCATGGAGGTGGAGGTCAGTTTGGTCAGTGACCAGACGGCCCCTTTGTGTGACGTGTGTGATAGGAGGGCCATGGAGGTGGAGGTCAGTTTGGTCAGTGACCAGACGGCCCCTTTGTTTGACGTGTGTGATAGGAGGGCCATGGAGGTGGAGGTCTGTTTGGTCAGTGACCAGACGGCCCCTTTGTGTGACGTGTGTGACGGGAGGGCCATGGAGGTGGGGGTCTGTTTGGTCAGTGACCAGACGGCCCCTTTGTGTGACGTGTGTGACGGGAGGGCCATGGAGGTGGGGGTCTGGTCAGTGACCAGACGGCCCCTTTGTGTGACGTGTGTGATGGGAGGGCCATGAGGGTGGAGGTCTGTTTGGTCAGTGACCAGACGGCCCCTTTGTGTGACGTGTGTGAAGGGAGAGCCATGGAGGTGGGGGTCTGGTCAGTGACCAGACGGCCCCTTTGTGTGACGTGTGTGATGGGAGAGCCATGGAGGTGGGGGTCTGTTTGGTCAGTGACCAGACGGCCCCTTTGTGTGACGTGTGAGAGGGGAGAGCCATGGAGGTGGGGGTCTGTTTGGTCAGTGACCAGACGGCCCCTTTGTGTGACGTGTGAGAGGGGAGAGCCATGGAGGTGGGGGTCTGTTTGGTCAGTGACCAGACGGCCCCTTTGTGTGACGTGTGTGAAGGGAGGGCCATGGAGGTGGAGGTCTGTTTGGTCAGTGACCAGATGGCCCCTTTGTGTGACGTGTGTGAAGGGAGAGCCATGGAGATGGGGGTCTGGTCAGTGACCAGACGGCCCCTTTGTGTGACGTGTGTGAAGGGAGGGCCATGGAGGTGGGGGTCTGGTCAGTGACCAGACGGCCCCTTTGTGTGACGTGTGAGAGGGGAGAGCCATGGAGATGGGGGTCTGGTCAGTGACCAGACGGCCCCTTTGTGTGACGTGTGTGATGGGAGGGCCATGGAGGTGGAGGTCTGGTCAGTGACCAGACGGCCCCTTTGTGTGACGTGTGTGATGGGAGGGCCATGAGGGTGGAGGTCTGTTTGGTCAGTGAGCAGACGGCCCCTTTGTGTGACGTGTGTGACGGGAGGGCCATGGAGGTGGAGGTCAGTTTGGTCAGTGACCAGATGGCCCCTTTGTGTGACGTGTGAGAGGGGAGGGCCATGGAGGTGGAGGTCAGTTTGGTCAGTGACCAGACGGCCCCTTTGTGTGACGTGTGAGAGGGGAGAGCCATGAGGGTGGAGGTCTGTTTGGTCAGTGGGCAGGCGGCCCCTTTGTGTGACGTGTGTGAAGGGAGGGCCATGGAGGTGGAGGTCTCAGTAATTGACAGACAGGGCGTAGCGGCCTTGAGGGACACCACTGAGACAAGATACGTGTGGAAGTATTACGTCCCCTTCCCGTTCCGTGATGTTTACTTATAATTTTAGAATACAACTTCATCGCTGTTTTGTTTTGATTTTTGTGGTTTATAAAGAATGCCTCTCTCCACACACACACACACACACACACACACACACACACACACACACACACACACACACACACACACACACACACACACACACTCACACACACGGTGCATGACTCCGGATGTCCCTCTGCTGCTGCCCCTTTTTTCCCATCTTGGGACAAGCCATGGCTGGGATTAAAACCCATGACCCTCTGGACATGCTCATTTTCCACTTAATGACTCGCACTCGAACCACTGAGCCATTGGGACAACCGATATTTGTAGGAAATTTAAGCCTTATGAAGTTCACTTTTGTTCCTGCTTGACCAGATCCAGCTTGAACACCTCTCTGCCGCTTCTGCCATTGCTTTCAGGGCTCTGGGTTTTTGTTTTTTGTTTTTCTCTCCCTGCAACTGAGAGCTGTTTCATGAGCCTGTATGCAGACGCTCCTACAAACCCCCTAGCTCCAATTTCTGCAGTGAGGACTTTGACCTGATAGCCTTCTCTCCTAAGGCTGTTTGCCAGATCAGCATACTTTTCAGTCTTGTAGATTTAACCTTTACCAGCCGGGTCGTGACAAAAGTGGACGACAGGATTTCTCTCCCTTGAGGCGCGTCGTCCAAGTCCGGACGACGGACAGACAGCACTTTCTGCCGTGTCGTCTACTGTCGGACGACGGGAACATAAAAAATTCCTACACTTTCCATGTAACGGTCCAAGGGAAAAAGCCATGTAATTAGTCTTGGGGATGTTGTAGCGAGTAGTAGACCTTACTTTCAGTGCTCTACCGTGAACTTGGCTGACCCCAGCGGCTTTGAAACAAAGAGACTGGCGGCGCCGGGCTTTCCCGCTAAGCGCGTGCACACGTGGCATTTCCTGTGCCAGCAAAATGTCGGGCAGGCGAGGGGGTTGCAACAACTTCTCGCTGAACGAAGCACTCGAAATCATATTGCAAAGCGGGTCTGTTTTGATCAACAGTAGTCTTTGTACCGGGGTACTTTAGAAACTTACACCCGTTGAATTGTTCATCCAGTGAAAAGAAACACTCCGTCAGCCAAATACCAACATGACTGTGAATCAGAACAGTGCGCGTAGTGTATTGATCTTTCCGGAAAAACTCATGGAAGTTGTTGTTTTTTTCAATAGATTACATGATAACTCCTGGATGATTTGCAAGGTAAGATTTGAATGTTTTTCGTCCCTTTATCTCCTGATTTGGTGTTGTGAAAGAACGGAATAGAATGTAAACAAAGAATTTTTTTTTACTTGTCAGACATGTTTTTCAGCGCACAGTCGTGTCTATACATTGAAAGTAAATGATTCAAAATTACTATGTTCGATTAGTTGAGTGCTTGTTCTTTCCCATGACACCTAACACAACACTGTCAGTTGTTGTCTAGCTACCGTAAAAAAAATCAAAAAGTAGCGAAATATGCGCGTCAGCAGGGAATGAGCGCACGTGCGCGAGCTGCGGCGGCCGGGAACTGTGCTGCGGCACCGCCCACCGTGAGCTCGATCATGATCAGCTGTTTGGTTGATTGAGAGTGGACTACTATGTCTGGTCTCATGCCACTCTTGCTGATGTTCTGTGGTGACTCTTCCATTCTGGGAGGTCTGCAGTGCACTCCCAGTCATCTGCCCCATCCAGCAGACTCTGCCTGCATATTCCGAGTGGTACTGTTGTTCTTGGCCATGCTTTGCTGCCTCCAGCCGTGCAGAATGTTGCGGATGCTTTTGGAGTCCTGATTTTCCCTTTTGTGGTGTTGGTACTAGCCCAGACTACTTGTACAATCTCTTTGAGCACTTGGTTGTGCCTCCATGTGTACCTTCCTTGAGCCAGGGCTACTTTACATGAGCTTAGGACATGCTCCACTGTTTGGTTTTCATGGCAGAGGGGGCATGCAGGATCGTCTGTTTTTCCCCACTTAACCAGGTTTGCATTTGAGGGCAGAAGGTCATATGCAGATCTGAGAATGAAGCTGATCCTGAGAGGGGCCAACATTGCCAACACGAACAGTATTGGGGAAATTGCACAGCCCATTGCAATCCCCACTTCCAAGTTGATCCAATCTGTTGTGTACTCCTTGGTGGAGAACCGCAATGAGAAGCCATTAAAGTACTTCTTGAGCATGTCGCGGATGTTCTTTGGCACATGGTAGATCTCAAGAGTTAGCTGCATCATTTCATGGGATACAGATCCATATGCGTTTGCCAGATCAAGCCACACTACGTCCAGGTCTCTCTTTTCTGTTTTTGCTCTTTGGATTGCGTCCCATATCATTGTGGCGTGTTCTACACAGCCAGCCACGCCTGGGATGCCACCTTTCTGGACTGACACATCAAAGTACTTCTTTTCCATGAGGTACTTGGTCAGCCTTGCTGCCATGACAGAGAAGACGATTTTCCCTTCGACGTTCAGTACTGATATTGGCCTGAACTGGCTGATGTCACTTGCTCTTTGGGGATGTGCACACCATCTGCCGTCATGCACTGGACGCTGATCTTCTGGATTCTCTAAGCTGATCGCAGCAGCCTGTGGAGCCACTCCAGCACCTTGGGACATTTCTTGCACAGCTGGTAAGGTATTCCGTTTGGCCCTGGTGATGATTTGGCTCTGGCTTTGTCGACCACCTTCTTGATTTCCGCCAACGTTGGTGGCTTGTCACTGAACTGTTCCTCAGGGTTGGTTGGCCACACCAGACCTTGAATGTCGAGTGGTGCTTTGCTATGTGAGTCAGAGTATGTTTTCCTCAGATGCTGCTCAAGAACTCCTTTGTCCATACTTAGGGTCCCAGATTTCGGCTGCTCAAACAGTGTTCTGGCAAACTGGAAGGGGTCTCTGAAGAAGCGCTCTTGTGTCTTCTTCTTTTTGCTCTTCCTCTTCCTCGCAGATTCCACTTTGCTGAGGGCGCTGTGTTTTGCTTTCAGGTCTTCCCACAGTTTTTCCAAGCCTTGTTTTTCAGCTGGCAGTGCGGTCTTCATTTGCTTCTTGAGGTTTTTCTTTCGGACCCTGATCTTGTCCATCTCTTCTTGGCGTCTGGATTTCTTTGGAGGTGTTTTCTCTTTGTGTAGTTTTGCTCCATAGGTGTCTCTACATGTTGCATACGCAATGTCCCCATACGTGGGTAGTTTGTGTTCCAGGGTGGATTTCCCTATCAGTGCATCGAGTCTTTGGACGCTTTTTGCATCCAGTTTCTCCCAATCCTCAGTTTCGTTTGCTCGTGGCAGGTTGAGTTTCAGGCGCCTGGCATCGAGGGCCTGTGCAAATTCCTAATCCGAACCAACAGCGTGGATGTCCTTGGCACTGTGGTTTAAATCCTGGCCTTGGTCTTCCGACGTCTTTTCTGCTGATGCAGTGCGCTGCTGCTCATTCAGATGAGTCTTCACATATATACAATAACAACAAGAACCAACACCATCACGTCCATCACTTAGCGGAGCCAGATATACAATAACAACTAGAAGCAACACCATCACGTCCATCACTTAGCGGAGCCAGATATACAATAACAACTAGAAGCAACACCATCACGTCCATCACTTAGCGGAGCCAGATATACAATAACAACTAGAACCAACACCATCACGTCCATCACTTAGCGGAGCCAGATATACAATAACAACTAGAGCAACACCATCACGTCCATCACTTAGCGGAGCCAGATATACAATAACAACTAGAAGCAACACCATCACGTCCATCACTTAGCGGAGCCAGATATACAATAACAACTAGAAGCAACACCATCACATCCATCACTTAGCGGAGCCAGATATACAATAACAACTAGAAGCAACACCATCACGTCCATCACTTAGCGGAGCCAGATATATACAATAACAACTGGGAGCAATCAGATATCAGATAACAAAGAAGTATGGTGACTCCTGGTCCCACGATGTAGGAGCAACAGTTACCGCACTTGTTTCATACTGATTTCATTTTATACGGATCAAGCATCAGATAAATATCAAACCTCGTCACTCTAACGTGCAGAAGCCAGTTGGCCCGCGTTTTTTGTTTTGTTTTTTTTTTAGTACTTTTTTTTATATCTTAACAGGGTCGTTTAGCCTGATTTACATTGTTCTGCCATAAAAAAGGAGCAAATCTTATCAACAACAACAACCAAAAAAGAACAGAACTTTAATAGCTAATTCTAGAGCGCCCTCACTGGAAGGGTTATTCTTTGTGATTTTCTACATGTTTTGTTATCCATACGTTCTTCTTTTTCTTTTCTTTGATCAACTTTCTCCCTTTGTTCCTCAGCCTGCTTTCCTTTCTTCTTCGTCTGCTTTTTACTGCATAAGTAATTTGATTAATTGCATGTTTCTTTTCTTAAATGCAGGTAACCTTCACCCTACTTCATTTCATTTTTTATTCTTGCTTATTTTTTTCTTTTTCTTTTCTTTTTTTTTTCTTTTTTTTACCTACGAGTATCGTTCATCCTGCGTTCAGAAATTCTGTGCAGGACTGCTAAACAGCACCAGCACGTCCGAGACTGAGAGCTGTTTGAAATGATAAAAATAACATCTCCATGAAACACAGAATCGGCGCCCTGCTGAGATGATCTCTCCACCTGTTCGTCCTTCGTGAGTTGGTGTCCAGATCGCCGGTGTCAGCAAGTTCATAGGAATTGTCATTGGATGGACTTGTGATGCTCTGTAGAAGGTGGGGGGAAGGTGGAGGGGGGAGGGGAGGGGGGGGGGCTCACTCAAGCTGGCTCCCCCACAAGCGATTACTGTCGTCAGTGGAGGACTTAGCAAGCGAATGTTGGGTCAGAGACACCACCGATCACCACTGAAGGGACTCCGAAGCTGCGCTGCGCGTCCTCCATCGGGTGTCCTCAAGGCAACTTGACATTGATAGCTATCTATGGATTGCTGCGCTGCGCCTCCTCCATCGGTTTTCCTCAAGGCAACTTGACATTGATAGCCATCTATGGATTGCTGCGCTGCGCCTCCTCCATCGGGTTTCCTCAAGGCAACTTGACATTGATAGCCATCTATGGATTGCTGCACTGCGCCTCCTCCATCGGGTTTCCTCAAGGCAACTTGACATTGATAGTCATCTATGGATTGCCGGTGCCAGGGTTGCGGCGGGACTGACATTGATAGCCATCTATGGATTGCCGGTGCCAGGGTTGCGGCGGGACTGACATTGATAGCCATCTATGGATTGCCGGTGCCAGGGTTGCGGCGGGACTGACATTGATAGCCATCTATGGATTGCCGGTGCCAGGGTTACGGCGGGACTGGCATTGATAGCCATCTATGGATTGTCGGTGCCAGGGTTGCGGCGGGACTGGCATTGATAGCCATCTATGGATTGCCGGTGCCAGGGTTGCGGCGGGACTGGCATTGATAGCTATCTATGGATTGTCGGTGCCAGGGTTGCGGCGGGACTGGCATTGATAGCCATCTATGGATTGCCGGTGCCAGGGTTGCGGCGGGACTGGCATTGATAGCCATCTATGGATTGCCGGTGCCAGGGTTGCGGCGGGACTGGCATTGATAGCCATCTATGGATTGCCGGTGCCAGGGTTGCGGCGGGACTGGCATTGATAGCCATCTATGGATTGCCGGTGCCAGGGTTGCGGCGGGACTGGCATTGATAGCCATCTATGGATTGCCGGTGCCAGGGTTGCGGCGGGACTGGCCAGGCCGTGGCTGTAAAAGGAGAGCCGGTATGAGTGGCCTGGGAGTAATGACCTGAAATGGCACGGACAAATACAACAGAAAAACAGAAAAGGGAAAGTGCGTTTGTATTGCCACATGCCAAGATCCAATAGCCCTGCTGAAGCGATCCTCCATGGAAATGTTGAGGAAGGGAGATAAGGAAGGACACATACAAAGAACGATGGTCTGAGAGCGTTGCAGAGTGGACAGGAAACCCGTCTGCAAACTCCCAAACCTTGGTATGCAACTTACAAAGCTGTAAGGATCTAGAGAGTAGTTCTTCGGTCTGGTACCCCAAAGACTCTTCAAAGGGTTGATAGGAGAGAGAGAGAGAGAGAGAGAGAGAGAGAGAGAGAGAGAAGAGAGAGGAGAGAGAGAGAGAGAGAGAGAGAGAGAGAGAGAGTTCAGCTGACTCAACGACACGTGACACAACTTGCCTAATCCACTTTACATCGCTATTCAATACTGGTGTCGTTTGTCATGAACGCTGGGTCAAAACGTTACCTCGTATGTGCGTCTGTTAGCTGATGATGCACATTCTGAACATGCAGGCAATCTCTCGGTAAAAGAAAAAGGATCTGAGACTATAGTATTTCGTGAAGAAAGACCTCTGAACTGACATTTCACTTACAGAAGCTTGCGGGTGATTGTTGCTTAACTGGTAGAGAGAATAGCGCTGATCAGGGTCAGGGTATTCAGACTGCTGTTTTTGATAGCCACAACATGAGGCAACAGAAGACAGAGAGGAGAGGAGCAGAATGGTGGAAACAGGGTGGAGGAGAACCAACGGTAGAATGACAGCAGAGTAGGATACTGAAAAAGAAAATGCTTGGTCAATATTTTCAGACGTGAGGGCGTGCTATTCTGTCTGGCACTGCTAGATGTGACTGCCACAAACTCACTGTGAGCTGGAATCTTTGCCAAGTCATTAATGTAATGAAGGAGGAACTGTTAGCCTGCACTTGTCCACCCCCACCCCCCATCACTACTAAAGTATTACACACACACACACACACACACACACACACACACACACACACACACACACACACACACACACACACACACACACACACACACACACACACCACACACACACATACACACACACGCGCGCGCGCGTGTGCACTTTGAATTTAGTTTGGCCCTACATCACGTAAACTAAACAAAATAGAATAGCGCTGAAGTGATCTTTTCAAGCAAGTTTCAAAGACGTCGCCAAATTTGGAACAAAGTTGGCAAAACAAATTCCGAAAGATGTAGGTTTGCTGACTCAATTTCAAAGATTTACCAAGCTGTTGACCACCTTGTTTGTTTGTTTCTTTTCCTTCTTTCTTTCACTTCCTTCTCTCTTTTTCTTTCTTTTTTTCTTTCTTTTTTCTTTTCTTTTCTTTCTTTCTTTCTTTCTTTCTTTCTTTCTTTCTTTCTTTCTTTCTTTCTTTTTTTCTTTTTCTTTTCTTTCTTTCTTTCTTTCTTTCTTTCTTTCTTTCTTTCTTTCTTTCTTTTACTTTGTTTTCGTTTCTTTTTTCTTTCCTTTCTTTTCTTTCTTTCTTTCTTTCTTTTTTTTACATTGCTTTTTGCTTTTTCTTTCTTTCCATTCTTTATTTCTTTCTCTCTTTCGTTCTTTCTTTCCTTCTTTCTTTCTCCCTTTCTTTTCTTTTTTTATCCCTTTCTTGGCTTGTTTGTTTTTTTTTTTAAATTTCGTGTTCAAAATCTAAAAAGACTGCCGTTAAATCCTTCTAAAGCAAAAAGCAAACCAGTTGGGTGACATTTGTGTTCCGACTTCTAGTCCTTTTTCTTTTCAAACGACAGCATCGAATCTGATTGAAAGTTTGCTAAATGATATTCCAAAGGAAAAACAAAAAAAGAGTATTAGCAGCTAGCTAATGTGTCGGAACAATTGTGCTTCTGCAGTCCAGTTCACACTTTGAACAGTCTTCATAGAAGCATAGTACTGAAACCCTTTACAACGAAGTTCTCAAGATCTGCCGATCAGGTGTAGTGGATAGTGTCCTGGCCATGAGATGGGAGCTTGAAGGCTCCAGTTCCATCCTAGACACCTAGCTGTTGGAATTTTCTGCCTGGCTGGCTACCCTGACAGGCTGAGCGTGTTATGGGTTAAAGTAGCAACACTGCCAGACAGTCATCAGTCTGGACCTTGCCGATGGTACCATGGGCAGTTGGATCCGCACGGGCACCACTGAACGTAACCGCAGTGATCCAACAAGCAGCGCAGCGTCTTCCCCGGAATTCCTCATGACAGCTTGATAGAGATAACCCCTTTTGGACTGCCAGCCGGTGCTGAGATCATGACTGGACGATCAGGGACAAAAGTACACACGAGGAGCCAGAATGAGCGGCTTGGGTGAAATGCTGCTCATAGGGCAAAGCAGACGTGACAATGGGTGAAAGGCTGCTCACAGGGCAAAGCAGACGTGACAATGGGTGAAAGGCTGCTCACAGGGCAAAGCAGACGTGACAATGGTGTAAATGCTGCTCACAGGGCCAAGCAGACGTGATAATGGGTGAAATGCTGCTCACCAGGGCCAAGCAGACGTGATAATGGGTGAAATGCTGCTCACAGAACCAAGCAGACGTAACAATGGGTGAAATGCTGCTCACAGGGCAAAGCAGACGTGACAATGGGTGAAATGCTGCTCACAGGGCCAAGCAGACGTGATAATGGGTGA
>CM031608.1:3420610-3425700 GCA_018398815.1 Conus ventricosus
AACAACAGGATTCAGGAATGGACTGAGTTGCATAATATTACTGGGGAACAACAAGCGGGATTTAAAAGAGGTTACTCTACTACTGATCATATGTACACATTATTAGCTTTAATACAAAAGCAGTTTTGTCTTAACCGCAAACTCTACGTTGCTTTTATTGATTTTGAAAAGCTTTTGACTCTATTGAAAGAAACTTATTACGGCCTATTCTTTTGAAAAATAGTATCAAAGGGAAACTTTTCCGATGTATCCACAGCATGTATGTTACAGTCAGAACTAGAATTCGTTCCGGCTCAAAACTGACAGACTTTATAAATTGTACCGAGGGGTAAAAAAAAGGGCGATGCTACTAGTCCAGTATTGTTCACTTTATTTATAAATGAATTAGCGTTGGAAGTAATCAGAAATGCGAAACATGGTGCTACATTTACGTGTGATTACTTTGAATTATTTATATTACTTTTGGCAGATGATGTGGCTCTCTTGTCTGAAACAATAGTTGGGTTACAGACACAATTAAACAGCCTATATAGAGCGGCATCAGGACTCCATCTAAAGCTGAACATGAATAAAAGCAATATAGTCGTTTTTAGGAAAGGTGGATACCTAGCAGCGAGAGAACATTGGTCTTACAATGGAATCCCTATACCCGTTGTTAATGTTTATAAGTATTTAGGTATTCATTTTTCAACAAGATTGAGTTTTACTGTGTCGTGTCAAAGTCTTGCCAGCAGAGCGAAACATGCGTTGTTAAATATATTGCAAAAATTATTTAAATTAAACTGTTAGTTCCCTTGTTGTATATCTTAAATTATTTGACACACAAGTACAGCCAATTGTTCAATATGGGGCTAAATTTTGGGGATTAAGTAGCGCAGCTCGACTCTGTGAAAAGGTACACCTGTTTGCTCTTAAAAAGTGCCTAGGTGTTCAAATGCAAACACCAAATGATTTGATATATGGAGAAACAAATAGATACCCGATTTACATAAATTCTGCAGTCAGGTGTGTACGGTACTGGCTAAAGTTGACAAGAATGGATGAGACAAGATTACCACGAAAAGCATACTGTACGTTTTTCGATTTGGATTCTCGTGATGAAACCAACTGGGTATCCGATATTCGTTGTAAACTGTATTCACTTGGTTTTGGGTATGTATGGCTAAACCAAGGTGCAGAGAAGAGAGAGAGAGAGAGAGAAGAGGGGAGAGAGGAGGGGAGAGAGAGAGAGGGAGAGAGAGAGAGAGAGAGAGAGAGACAGACAGACAGACAGAAAGCAAAGCGTGATTACTCACCCAGTGTCTGGATCGAAAGGTTACACAAGCCACCCCTGTCTAATTGCGTAAACTTACACCAACATGAGAAAAAAAAAGACAAAAAGGTGCTAGAATCGATGTTTATAAGAACATAGATTAACGCGCGCGCGCACACACACACACACACACACACACACACACACACACACACACACACACACACACACACACCACACACACACACACACACACACACACACACGCACGCACGCACGTACGCACGCACGCACGCACGCACGCACGCGCACGCACACGCGCGCACACACGCATGCACACACGCACGCACACACGTATGCACGCAGGCAGGCACACACAATTCAATTCAATTCAATTCAATTCAATTCAAATTTAATCCCTTGACCCTGCTGGGGCATGGAGGATACAAATGTAACAAAGAGAAATACGAAACTCACTCAGAACAATGTGTGAACATAGTTGCGAAATGCTGAATTCTGGTGAACTGTAACGATCTCATTAAACAATCTTCCCATTTTTTAGAAACTTACTAATATTCAAACAAATGCGTCTTCCTTTTTGAAATAAATTACAAAAGTTGAAAACAGACTTTGGTTTTAGATATTTTTTAGGGATGAATTTTTCACGAAGTTCATTATATTTTGGACATTCCATGATGCAATGGAATTCATCTCCAATTTCACCCATTTCACAGTTACGACAAATACGCAATTCTCTTGGAACATTATGGTGTCTTCCCAATTTCAATTTGCAATTTATGGTTACTACATCTAAATTTGAATAAAGGTATAACATAAATATCTGGTAAGGTAGAAATATAATGTTCTTTTCCAAAGACAGTCTTTATACTTTTATAGAATTCACACTTGTTGCTGTTTTCAAGAGAACTGCGCCAATCACGAGCATAATTATTTTGCAACTCCTTTTTAACACACTTACATAAGTTATTTCTGTTTGTGAATGAATGAGATTCCCAAACACAATCAAAACCAGTTTCAAATAAAATGCTTTTAACATAACAAGCCATGGTGAAACGAAAATTCCTTTTGTATATAGTTCATGTAAGATATTATATACTTTGTTTGAATACTTCTTAGAATCAGGAACAACTAAGTTAGCCCAGAACCTTATCATTTTTACTTTAATCAGTACAGATAAAGGATAGATTCCGGTTTCACCATAAATCATTGAAGTCATTGTACTTTTATTTAATCTAAATATATACTTTAAAAAACGTAACTGTAACTTTTCTAATATATCAACATTTTCATAACCCCAAATTTCACAACCATACAACAACGCAGGTACAACTATGGAATAAAATAATTGTATGCAAACATCAATTGGCAATTTCTGCTTCCTTGCAATTTGTAATAATGAAAACATTGCCTTGACAGCCTGATTATAAGCACATTTTTTTGCTTTGTAAAACGAACCTGTTCTGCTGAACTCGATGCCTAAGTATTTAATTGAATTAAGAACCTCTATTTTTTCATTCCCAAAGAAAAAAATTTCACGCATACTATTTCGACCATGAAAGACAACTATTTTTTGTTTTCTTTGGATTTACTTCTAATTGCCATTGCATGCAATATATATGTAAGGCATTAAGTTCTTTTTGCAAAGCTGGTTTAGAATTTGCCAGTAAAATTGTATCATCAGCATATAACAATACCAGCAATTTAATAAACTGTTCAAGTTTTAACTTCTTGCGTTAAATCATATTCTAGAGTAGAACAGTTATTGTCAATAAGGAACTGTTGTAGATCATTTAAAAATAATGAAAACAATAAGGGTGAAAGGTTTTCTCCTTGACGAACTCCCCTAAAACTGCCAAAGAACTCTGATTTTTGACCATTTAGAAAAATGCACGATTTTATTTGATCATACATATTGATTACAACGTGCAGAATTTTCCCAGATATGCCTTGACTCAACAGTTTGTGCCATAAAGCATGTCTCCAAATAGAATCAAATGCCTTTCTGTAATCAATAAAAGCACAGTATAATTTTCCATTGTTGATTGCAAACATGTCAATCAATGATTTAAGAACAAAAGCATGGTCAAGCGTTGAATGCATGCGTCTAAAAACCTGCTTGGTTTTCTGAAATAAGTCCATTCATTTCAACAAAATAAGTAAGTCTGCTATTTAGAATTGACGTGAATAATTTGCCTACACAACTTAACAGTGTTATCCTCTGTAGTTATGCAGTCTTGTTGATCTCCTTTGCCTTTATAGAGTGGTACAATTAACCCTGTCACCCAATCTTCTGGTATAATACCAGAATCCAAAACACGATTAAACAATATAAACAATAAAACTTTGTCATATAAGGAACACTATTCTTTATATATTCATTCCTTACTAAATCAACTCCTGCTGCTTTATTATTCTTTAAACATTTAATGACTCTTTCAATTTCATCCTCAGTAATTGAATCATTTAAAATGTCTAGATTGATATTTCTTCAGATACTTCATTACTAAAATTATATCATTACATCCAGTATTTTGATTAAGGGACTGGAAATGATTTTTAAGCTCTTCAAGAGGTATAGGACATGATGAAGCTTTTTTGCCTTTAATTTTCCTCCAATAATTCCTTGGATTTCTAGTTTTTAAAGCTCGCAATTCTCTATGCCATTTTCTCGTTGCTCTTCTTTCAGATCGTCTCAAAACATTTTTTATTCTTTGCTTTTAGCAGCAAGATTATTTAGATTAGGCACAGTATTTGAACATTTAACTTTATGCTTTGCTTTAAAGTACTGGCTTCGAGAAACCTTACACTCCTTATCAAACCAGCTTTGATTCTGCCTCGTTGAATATCTATTATTGTAAGTATAGAGTAAAGTACCAAATGTATCCTTCGCTGAATCAACAAGAATTGACGAAAACCGCTTATTCATTTCACTGATTGATATTGTACCTTGCTCAAATAAAGTTACAATTTCATCAACATTGTAATTTGCTAAATGTTCTTTATATTCATTACATCTGTTGTTATCCCATCTTCTAATCTCTGCACCATCATACCTTTGATGCAGAGAGTGTTTAGTACCATTAGGTTCATTGGAAACAAAACAGGTTTTAACTGGAAGAGACAGGCATAATGGGCAATGCACATCAGAGAACAACGCATCAAAAACATCAACTTTAAACTTACTTGCATTTTCCATCAAATATCTAGAACCAATGATATAATCAACAACTGTGCTTCCTTTACATGTGCATGTTCCAATACCAGCATCTGAACCAATTCTTCCGTTAAAAATGTATATTGACAGTGATTTACATAAATCTAAGAGACGATAACCATAGTTATTAGGCCTCTGCTTATCTTGAGATGATCTTTGACAAGGTTGGAAATTATCTTCGCTCATATCATAGAGAACATCGGAGAACACAGACTGAGTGAACTGATTCATATCAATAAAATCACACACACACACACACACACACACACCACACACACACACACACACACACACACACACACACACACACACACACACACACACACACACACACACACACACACACAGGTCAGCATTATGTCGAGAATTACGATCGTGTCCACTGGTCCATGCCCCAGATCTCGTGAACAGAAACACGAACAGTGTGACTGTGGTTCCCATCAAAGTCATGTGGGTTTTTCTGCCCCGAGCGGCTCCTACCCAGAGTTGACTTTGCTGCGGTCTCAGTTGGGAAGACTGGGATCACACAGTCGAGTGTTATCCACTTAATGGATGCATCTTTGAGAGTGTTCCTCAAATTTTCTGACCAACACTGCGGGTGTC
>CM031608.1:3425800-3433300 GCA_018398815.1 Conus ventricosus
GTTCTTGAAATATGTGCCATGGCCTCTCCCCTGCACAACGCGATCGTTCTTTGAGATATATGCCATGGCCTCTCCCCCTGCACAACGCGATCGTTCTTTGAGATATATGCCATGGCCTCTCCCCCTGCACAATGCGATCGTTCTTTGAGATATATGCCATGGCCTCTCCCCCTGCACAATGCGATCGTTCTTTGAGATATATGCCATGGCCTCTCCCCCTGCACAATGCGATCGTTCTTTGAGATATATGCCATGGCCTCTCCCCCTGCACAATGTGATCGTTCTTTGAGATATGTGCCACGGCCTCAGGGACAAGCGCAGCATTTTCTCACCACTTTGAGAAGGAAACAAAATGGTACGAATCAACTACGCCTGGCGATAGTGTGATGCTCTGTGCTTCCATGCTGCATTGCATCATTATCATCATCATCATTATGAACATCAAGGTCGAAGTCATCGTCTGACAGTTGATGATTACAGCTGCTGTAAATACCTTACTTGAGGAGCAGTGACCAATTTGGACAACGCCTTGCCCTCAGCTAAGCACAGTAAAGGGCGGTAACCAGGATAGTCTTTCCTGGTGTCCACACCTGACGTTTTTTTTAGTGTGGCTGTGGTAAATCCACTCTGTGTCCATGTGCAATGGTCTGTGTGTGTTGTGTCACTGCCAGATATCTGGCAGGACAGGTAAATCTAGGGCTCTGAATAATGGTAATAATGGTTCTGATTTGTCCACATACTTTCTGGCTCGCCTTCTGACAGGCTTTGTCTTGTGTTGCAGGTCTGAATTGTGTTGAGCCGTATTTTTCAAAGCAATGGAAACCAAGAAATATACACAATATGAAAAATGAGTACTTTGAAGTCCTTTAAAATAAAATAAAATAAACACTCAAGCTTTCGGGTCTTAGACCCTTCATCAGAAAATGCTGAACAGTAAACACAAGGGAAAAAACGCCAAAGTGACGAAAAAGAACATAAAAGACCAAATGACATCAAAACAAATTGATGTCACAACAGTATTGTGTAACACTTTCCCCCTGGCAGCGCTGCATGATGCAAACGTTTGCTACATGTGTTAGGCCTGTTAGGTTTCTGCTAACAGCCTCCATGAAATCTTTTTCCACCAGCCCCCCCCCCCCCCCCCCCCCCCCCGCCACCCCCTGCCCCCCCCCCCCCCCACACACACCATACACCACATACACTCCCCCCCTCCTCCTCCTCCCCAACCCCCCCCACCCCTCACCTCACCCCCACTAAACACATACCCCACACACTTCGCCCCCCCCCCCCTCGTCCCGCCCCCGTCACCCACCCCATCACACACACATACCCCCAAACCCCCCAACCCCACCCACCCCATCCCCGCCCGCACCCCCCACCCCGCGCACCCCCCCCCCCCCCCACACACACACACACAAGCCCCCCCCCCCCCCCCCCCCAAGCACACACACACTTCCCCGTACCACCCTACAACTAAACATACCCCCCCCCCCCCCCGTTCCCTCCTCTACATTCCCAGTTCTTTTCTTCCAAAAATTGTTTTTTGAGTTGATCGTCATTTTCCAGGAGTAACACCAGGGTTTGGGGAAAAACCCCCTTTTTTGGGCCGCAGAACACACACAACACCACACACACACACACACAACACACCACACACAACAAACACCACACCGCGCGCGCCCCCCGGGGAGAGAGAAAAGGAGAAAAAGAGAGAGAGAGAGAGAGAGAGAGGAGAGAAGAGGGGGGGGAAAAAGGAGAGAGAGGAGAGAGAGGGTGAAAAATTGGTTTTTAAGTAACAATAGGAGTTTTCTTTACTCGCTTTTAATTGATAAAATTTGAGGGCTTTCCCAAAGGGTTGTGAAGTCCCAGTCTATAAAGTGGAAATTCACCTCTGTTAAAAATGTTTCCCAATAAAGCAGGAATTTAATCGCCATCAGAACCCTTCTGCACCCCAATAAGTTGTTTTAGGTCGGGTGTTTGTGGAAATGACCCCATCAGAATCCTTCTGCCCCCAATAATTTGTTTCAGGTCGGTTTTTTGTGGAAAGTGACCCCAGTCGAATCCTTTCTGCACCCCAAATATATTTGCTTTCAGGTCAGGTGATTGTGGAAATGACCCCGTCGAATCCTTTGCACTCCAATATAATTTGCTTTCTGGGTCAGGTGTTTGGAAATGCCCCAGTCAAACCCTTCTGCACCCCAATATAGTTGCTTTCGGGTCGGTGTTGTGGAAAGTGACCCCATCGAACCTTCTGCACTCCAATTAGTTGCTTTCGGCAGGTTTTGGGGAAAAGTGCCCCCCAGTCAGAATCCTTGAACCCAATATATTTGCTTTCGGGTCAGGTGTTTGGGGAAGTGACCCAGTCAGAATCTTCTACACTCCATATATTTGCTTTCGCCGGGGTTTTTTGGGGAAATGCCCCCAGTAAATCCTTTGCACCCCAATATAGCTGCTTCAGGTCAGGGTTTGGGGAAAAAGTGACCCCGTCAGAACCCTTTGCACCCATTATAGTTGTTTTTTGGTAGGTGTTTGTGGAAAGTGACCCCATTGAATCCTTCTGCATTTCAATTTGTTCTTTCAGGTCAGGTGTTTGTGGAAAGTGCCCCCCAGCCCAGAAGAATCCTTCTGCCTACAATATGTTGCTTTAGGCAGGTTTTGTGGAAAGTGCCCCCAGCCCCAGTCAAACCCTTCCGCCTCCAATATAATTGCTTTAGGTCGGGTTTTGTGGAAAGGGTGACCCCAGTCAAAATCCTTCTGCACTCCAATATAGTTTTTTCGGTCGTTTTTTGGGGAAAGTACCCAGTCAGAATGCTTTGCACCCCCAATATAGTTGCTTTAGGGGTGTTTGGGGGAAAGTGACCCCAGTCAGAATCCTTTGCACTCCAATATAGTGCTTTGGGTCAGGTGTTTGTGGAAATACCCCAGTGAATCCTTCGCAACCCAAATTTGTTGCTTTAGGCAGGTTTGTTTTGGGAAATGACCCCAGTCAAACCCCTTCTGCACTCCAATATAGTGCTTTCGGTCGGGCGTTTGGGGAATTTACCCAGTCAGAACCTTTGCACTCCAATTAGCTGCTTTCAGTCGTGTTTGGGGAAAACCCCCAGTCGAATCCTTCTGCACTCCAATTTGTGCTTTCGGTCAGGTGTTTGTGGAAATCCCCCTTAAAAATTTCCTTCTGCACTCCAATTTAGCTGCTTTCAGGTCGGGTTTTTGGGGAAAATGACCCCGTCAAAATCCTTTGACTCCAATTTAGCTGCTGCAGGTCAGGTTTTGTCAAAAGTGCCCCCAAAGTACACAGTTTCATCGTCTCTGCAAGTGTCCCCAAATTTCACGACCCTTGCCTCGGTTTAGAGAAAGATGAATAACCTGCGGAGTTTTGTCTTTGTTGATAATAATGCATCCCCCGTCACATTAGACAAGAAAAGACAAGAAAATTCTTTTTTTTCGGGTAATAATAAGCACTAACGTGCTTTTTTAACCCAGCCCTCCCCTGAGTGGGGACTAAAACTGCAGTGAAATAATTAATGTAAGAAATCAAAGAAGCAAGCAAAGGGGTCATTTCATAGGGGAACATAAATAAAAATAGAGATAAATGAAAAAAAAAAAAACAAAAAAAAAGAATAAAAATAAACAAAACAACTAAAAATATAATAACAAAAAAATAAAATAAATAAAAAAGGAAAAATAAAAATAATGAAGGGGAAGGGTGAGAGCGGGTGTAGGGAGTGAGGTGGGCGGGGGGAAACATGGGTAAGTTACTAAACGTACACGATTGGCATGTATAAAACAGAAGTAAAGTGAATTTGCAATTTAAAACCACAAATAACGCACGTTTGCCGAAAAAAAAGGGGGAGAGAGAGAAGGAAAAATAGAGGGGAAGGGAAGAGAGAGGGGAGGAGAAGAGAGAGAGAGAGAGAGAAGGGGGAGAGAGAGAAAAGGGAGAGAAAGAGAGAGGGAGAGAAGAAGAAGAGGGGGAGGGGAGAGAGGAGAGAGAGAGAGAGAAGAGGAAGAGGAGAAGAAAAGGGGGGAGAAAGGGGGAGGGGAGAGAGAGAGAGAGGAGGAGAGAGAGAGAGGCTGGCAACAGCTTTCTTTTTTTCCCCAAGGGCATAAAAATTCTCGAACGTTTTAGCAAAGTAGTGCATTGGGGGGGGGGGGGGGGAGGAAAAAAAAAAGAGAGAGAGGGGGAGGGGAGAGGGGGGGGAAAAAGAAAGAAGAGAGAGAGAGAGAGAAAAGGAAGGGAAAGGGGAGGGGGGGAAAACGCATGGATGTAATGATTTGAAAGGAAATGACTAAAACGCCAAAAATTACCCCTGTTTAAATTCAGACAGTAAAAAAACATGACAAAATATATCAATTCGGAGCATCCCCGCACACTTGCACAGACGAGAGAAGAGAGAGAGAGGAAGGGAGAAAGGGGAAGAGAGAGAGAGAGAGAGAGGAGAGAGAAGGAGAGAGAAGAGGAGGAGAGAGAGAGGAGAAGAGAGAGGGGAGGGAGGGGAGAGGGGGGAGGGGGAGAGAGAGGGGGAGAGAGAAAATAAGAGAGGAAAGGAAAAGGGGGAAAAGAAGAAGAGAGGAGAGAGAGAGAGAGAGTAAAAAAGGGGACCATAAAATCATTTTTCATAAGTTTAATATCCTATGCACACATACACCACAAACACAACACACACACACACACACCACCACACCACACACACACCACACACACACCACACACCACAACACCAACACATATATATTATATCAAGATATTGATACATAAAAAAAGAGAAGAAAAAAAAAAAAAAGTTAGAAAAGACAAATTGGTTAAGACATAAAAAAAGGGAGATTTTGCTTTTTGAGATTTTTTGGTATTATTTTTGGTTTTTTATTTTATTTTTTTTTTTATTTTTTTTTTTTTTTATTATTTTTTACCGCAGAAGAGGGGTAAGGTAATGTTTTTGAAAGTTGGGGGTCAATGGTTTGTTTGATGTTTTCTGGAAGGGGATTTCCCACAAAGGGTTCCCGAGTCTTAGACTTGATTTAAATAGGTAAATTTCTGGGGTTGGGATATGAGTTTGGGGGAGTTCTCGACGAGATTTTGAGAATGTCTCATTAAAGTTGTTGGATTCCCGGTCAAAATTTTGTGCATCATTACCCTTTGTTGTTTTGAGTCTCTGGTAAAGGGAAAAAATTAAAGATTTTTTATAACGGCTTTCGAGGCTAGTTTTTTTCAAAGGATTAGTTTGAGCGCCGTTTATGTAGTGAACAATGGTTTTTAGTGGTTTGAATTGCGAATCCAATAGTCGTGCATAATCAACTGAACTGAATGAGCAGGAAAAAAAAATTTTCGTGGTGAAGGCAAGAAAGTTTTTTGATTTTGGTGGCTGATGATTTCTGGGGACTTTTTGCTGAAACTTTGTGGGGATTCCAGCTGAGACTATTGTCAATTTTTAGCCCAAATTTCTTTAGATGAGTGACTTATTCCCAAGTACTTATTAAGGTGGATGGGGGAAATCATTGGTGAGCTTTGTTTTTTTGCCTGTTGTAATGTACAGGTTTTGTTTTTTGAGGGTGAAGTGACATATGATTTAGTTCGGTCCATTTTCAAGGTCTTTGGACTCTCTTGCAAATTTTTGAAAGACTGGAAGGTCTTTATGGGGGTTTTGGTATTGTGGTGTCTCTGCAAAGGGTCGCATGTAGATCTAATGTAGGGGAGGTCATTAATGTAGTGAGAGGTAAGGGCCTAAATGGACCCTTGTGGAACGCCATTTTTTAAGAGTTGTTAAGAAGAACAGCCGCCCCCGAAAAGAGATTGTTGTCTTTTTGTGATGTTGATTTTGAAGGATAAGGGCGGATTTTTAAGACCGTAATTTCCCGTTTTCGAATAAGGAATTGTGGTCAAAGATCGGAAATGCTTTTTTTAAAAAAAACGAATAGACACCACAATTTCGTTGTTTTTAATATTTTTAAGCCACAATCTACAAGTTGATTTTAAAGCAGAATGGCAGGTGTTTCTGTCTGAAACCCTGTCCGGGATGGAGCAAATCGTACTTGTTGAAGTGGAAGGTGGTTTTTTTAAAAAGCTTTTCTGACTTTGGGAAAGGGAAGTTAAAATTGTATTTGGGCTGTTTTTGGGGCAGTACTATCACCAATTTTTTGAATGGGTATAACTTTTTTCTTTTTTGAACGATTAGGAAAATAACTTTTATCATGACGATTAAAGATAACGTTTAAGGTCGTTTTAAAAATGGAGCCCAGAGTTTCAGAATTTTGCCCCCATGCCATCTTTCCATGTTCCCGCTGTTTTAGATGAATAGGTACTGATACAAACCCCGTGCCGTTATAAGTGGAATGTTTGTTTCAAACGTGATTTGTTTGTCGTGACAAAAATTTTGGGTTCTTTTGTTTTTGGCTTGAATGATCAGTGTAACAACTGTATCTGGAATGGGAAAGAAGGGGTGTTAAGTTTTTCACGAAATACCTTTTATAAAAGTTGATTTTGAAGAAGAACTGTTTTTGTTTAGTGGTTTATTGGGTTGCCCAAACCCCGTTTGGATTTTTTTTGGAATTAATAACTGCGTAGTATTGTTTTTTCCCCTGCGCTTCTGAAGGGTTTTTGTGTTTCTTTGTGATCTTGATTTTTTCATAGCCATGTTTTTTCAAAAGGTCTTAAAGGTGACGCCCTCCTTAATTCTTTCGTGTACCACGGTGGTTTTTGGGAATATGCTTTTCTCTGATTTTTTTTAACGGGCATGTCTTTATAGCTTCTGTAAAATTTCGATCCAAAAAATCAATCGCTGAATCCGGATCAGCAATATTGATACTGTATTATTTCGAGTTCATTAAATCAAGCGAAAGTTTGTTCGTTAAATTTTTTAGAGCAAAGATGGTTTTGGTTTTTTGGCCTGGGGTTTTGGGATTTTCACTCCTTTTTTGACCATGTAAACACATGGGGGAAGATCCTAAAAAGAGAAGACTGGTACACAAGTTCTGTATTTATTTTCATTTGAGATTAGATATGGTCAAGATTTTCTTTGAAGTTGGGTTTTCTTGGTGGGGGTTGATAATTGTTGTAAATTCAACACACTTATCGTTTGGTCCATTGGCTTTTGATTTCAAAAGATCTACTTGAAGTACCGAGTAAAACATCTTTTAATTCTAAGGGAAAAAGCGTCTAAGTAACAAATTTATCAGTCCAGCTGACTCTTTCTGTGGTTCGATTCAAAAAACCCCATTAAAAAGGGTCGTGATTTGGGTTTAGTGTGATTTGTTCCCCCTGCTTTTACGTCATGCTGTTCTAGGTGGGAAGCTTTGAAGTTGAGAATTCCCGACATCCTAGAAACTGTTTCTTTGTCTTTTTGTAGCGTCTTTTCGAACGATATTATAACCTGGGCCGCTACATCTTTTTCACTATGTAGGGATTTAGTCTTGATTCGGAAGCCCCCGAAAAGGAATGGCTTTTGGGGGGGTTTGATTAGGGTCGGATATAGAGATCTTACTGACTGAAATTTTTTATTTAAA
>CM031608.1:3438300-3440800 GCA_018398815.1 Conus ventricosus
ACACACACACACACACACACACACCACAAACACACACACACACACACACACACACACAACACACACACACATCCTGTCTCCTACAGATTGCCAAGCTGTGTATACTTCGCTTGGACAGCTTGTCATGTGACATTAGAGCCTGGTTCTTCGAGTGTTCGCTTGATCTGAAACAGCAGTTGCAAGGATATTTGATCAGGAAGATAACCCCATGGACAATAATTTCAGGTTTAATTTTCAGTACGTTGTTCCCTATGGGGTAGTATTCATTTCCCTTTGTAGATCCATTTCTGTTGGTTTTAATGTCCCTTTTGATGTAGTTGGAAATGCCAACATATTTTCTTTGTCTTCTGTTCCAGACTGTCGCTGTCACTAGCAGACAAAGGAATGTTGAAGATGAAACCAGCCTCTCTGCTGATATCTCTCCACCAAGTAGATTGCCTTCACAGTAATGCAGACTGCGTGTCTTTCACCAAAAGGTTTGGTCGACTTTGAACTGGAGTTTGTGTCTGGATGTAAACTACAGTTTGCTTTCCTTTAAAAAATTGAAAGACAAAGAACGCAGGAAGAAAGAAAGGAAGTAATGAAACAAAGAAACAAAGCTAATGATGTAAGCAAAACGGGAAATGGGACATGAAAATAATCATATTTGTATCAGCATTAATTAGTTTCTGTTAACTCCGTTTAGCTCAGCCTGGCTTAAGTTAGCTGTGTTTTGCTTCGTTTCGCTTAGTTTAATAGAGTTCACCTCAATCTAGATAAATTTACCCGGAAGAGAAGAATAGGTGTGAGCCACGCTCTGTAAAAAGATGCGCTAGAGTTTCGATTGCATCGTTAAACTTCTTAATTTTGACTTTTACATTATGCTATGTACATGCAGAGCAACTGATTCCAGTGCTGAAAAAAGAAAAGAGAAAAAGATAAGAGTGATACAAAACAATAGAAGTAAAGGGAAAAGAAATAACATCAGAAGCTCTACATGGACAAGCCCTCATGGGCAGAACAAACAGGCGCAGAAAGAAAAAAAGGAAAAAAAGAAAATGAAAGCCATGAAAAAAATATTTTTAGAAAAAAGCAGAGAGAGGAAATTACAATTAAGAAAGCAAACGAATAACTCGAAAATATAAACATGCACGAAATATATTCATAAATGAGACAAAAAAAAAACAAGTTTCAAGAAAGGAAATGAATAGGAAATACAGTACGGCAGAGAAATAGGTACAGGCAGAAATAAGGAAATGAATAGGAAATACAGTACGGCAGAGAAATGGGTACAGGCAGAAATAAGGAAATGAATAGGAAATACAGTACGGCAGAGAAATAGGTACAGGCAGAAATAAGGAAATGAATAGGAAATACAGTACGGCAGAGAAAATGGTAAAGGCAGAAATAAGGAAATGAATAGGAAATACAGTGCGGCAGAGAAATAGGTACAGGCAGAAATAAGGAAATGAATAGGAAATACAGTACGGCAGAGAAATGGGTACAGGCAGAAATAAGGAAATGAATAGGAAATACAGTACGGCAGAGAAATGGGTACAGGCAGAAATAAGGAAATGAATAGGAAATACAGTACGGCAGAGAAATGGTACAGGCAGAAATAAGGAAATGAATAGGAAATACAGTACGGCAGAGAAATGGGTACAGGCAGAAATAAGGAAATGAATAGGAAATACAGTACGGCAGAGAAATAGGTACAGGCAGAAATAAGGAAATGAATAGGAAATACAGTACGGCAGAGAAAAGGTACAGGCAGAAATAAGGAAATGAATAGGAAATACAGTACGGCAGAGAAATGGGTACAGGCAGAAATAAGGAATGAATAGGAAATACAGTACGGCAGAGAAATAGGTACAGGCAGAAATAAGGAAATGAATAGGAAATACAGTACGGCAGAGAAATAGGTACAGGCAGAAATAAGGAAATGAATAGGAAATACAGTACGGCAGAGAAATGGGTACAGGCAGAAATAAGGAAATGAATAGGAAATACAGTACGGCAGAGAAATGGGTACAGGCAGAAATAAGGAAATGAATAGGAAATACAGTACGGCAGAGAAATAGGTACAGGCAGAAATAAGGAAATGAATAGGAAATACAGTACGGCAGAGAAATAGGTACAGGCAGAAATAAGGAAATGAATAGGAAATACAGTACGGCAGAGAAATAGGGTACAGGCAGAAATAAGGAAATGAATAGGAAATACAGTACGGCAGAGAAATAGGTACAGGCAGAAATAAGGAAATGAATAGGAAATACAGTACGGCAGAGAAATGGTACAGGCAGAAATAAGGAAATGAATAGGAAATACAGTACGGCAGAGAAATGGGTACAGGCAGAAATAAGGAAATGAATAGGAAATACAGTACGGCAGAGAAATAGGTACAGGCAGAAATAAGGAAATGAATAGGAAATACAGTACGGCAGAGAAATAGGTACAGGCAGAAATAAGGAAATGAATAGGAAATACAGTACGGCAGAGAAATAGGTACAGGCAGAAATAA
>CM031608.1:3445800-3478096 GCA_018398815.1 Conus ventricosus
AGTCAGAATGGTAATAATGAAATGGTGGAAGAGAAGACAAGATACAGATGGTGGCAATGTGCCTCAGTCAGAATGGTAATAATGAAATGGTGAAAGAGAAGACAAGATACAGATGGTGGCAATGTGCCTCAGTCAGAATGGTAATAATGAAATGGTGGAAGAGAAGACAAGATACAGATGGTGGCAATGTGCCTCAGTCAGAATGGTAATAATGAAATGGTGGAAGAGAAGACAAGATACAGATGGTGGCAATGTGCCTCAGTCAGAATGGTAATAATGAAATGGTGAAGAGAAGACAAGATACAGATGGTGGCAATGTGCCTCAGTCAGAATGGTAATAATGAAATGGTGAAAGAGAAGACAAGATACAGATGGTGGCAATGTGCCTCAGTCAGAATGGTAATAATGAAATGGTGGAAGAGAAGACAAGATACAGATGGTGGCAATGTGCCTCAGTCAGAATGGTAATAATGAAATGGTGAAAGAGAAGACAAGATACAGTTGGTGGCAATGTGCCTCAGTCAGAATGGTAATAATGAAATGGTGAAAGAGAAGACAAGATACAGATGGTGGCAATGTGCCTCAGTCAGAATGGTAATAATGAAATGGTGGAAGAGAAGACAAGATACAGATGGTGGCAATGTGCCTCAGTCAGAATGGTAATAATGAAATGGTGGAAGAGAAGACAAGATACAGATGGTGGCAATGTGCCTCAGTCAGAATGGTAATAATGAAATGGTGAAAGAGAAGACAAGATACAGATGGTGGCAATGTGCCTCAGTCAGAATGGTAATAATGAAATGGTGAAAGAGAAGACAAGATACAGATGGTGGCAATGTGCCTCAGTCAGAATGGTAATAATGAAATGGTGGAAGAGAAGACAAGATACAGATGGTGGCAATGTGCCTCAGTCAGAATGGTAATAATGAAATGGTGACAGAGAAGACAAGATACAGATGGTGGCAATGTGCCTCAGTCAGAATGGTAATAATGAAATGGTGAAAGAGAAGACAAGATACAGATGGTGGCAATGTGCCTCAGTCAGAATGGTAATAATGAAATGGTGGAAGAGAAGACAAGATACAGATGGTGGCAATGTGCCTCAGTCAGAATGGTAATAATGAAATGGTGAAAGAGAAGACAAGATACAGATGGTGGCAATGTGCCTCAGTCAGAATGGTAATAATGAAATGGTGGAAGAGAAGACAAGATACAGATGGTGGCAATGTGCCTCAGTCAAAACTGCTCTTTTGTTTGCTTGTCTTTTTGTCGTTTGACTTATCTGTCTGCTTGTCTACACATTGGTGTTGTTGCTTCTAAGCATAACTGACCGCTGAATATCAGAGTCACGTGCTGGGTGTTCATATACTTTTCAATACAGATATGTATTTTTGGACCAAAAGGACTGGGTCAGATGGTGATGAGTTTCCACTGACCGATAGAATTCTGTTGTAAGGTAATAGCTGAAGGTGGTAACAATAAATGTCCACTCAAATTTGGAAATGACGAAGCAAAATTTTGTTTTTGTTTAGGGCATACTTGCCTAGGTGTGTAATATGTGTGCCGGCATAAACATGCCCCCCCCCCCCCTCCCCCATATATGCTTTTTGAATGCGCAGTTGTTCAGAGAAACCATATTACCATCGGGAAAATCTCTCTCTCTCTCTCTCTCTCTCTTCTCTCTCTCTCTCTCTCTCTCTCTCTCTCTCTCTCATATCCAGAGCATCATCAGTTTATTACATTATTTTCTTGTGGTGTTTCGAAGGCATCTTGTGGCAGTTAGTTTCACATGGTGAAGTGTAAACGACCTTCCACACTGTATGATTGGAAATACCCGAACTTCAGAGAGAGAGAGAGAGAGAGAAGAGAGAGAGAGAGAGAGAGAGAGAGAGAGAGAGAGAGAGAGAGAGAGGTCACCAGTCCATCCTCGTCCTCGAAGAAAACTCGTTATGTTTAGGGTTTTGCAATTGCCTGTCGACATCTGCTTTTAGGAAAGAAAACAGACCCCAGTCCCAAGGGTCCAGGGTTTGCAAATCAGGGTGATAAGTGACCATTGTAAACTGACCAAGACGTCAAAGCATCGCTGATACGACAGAGTTCTGACGTCATTGTGATGAAGTCAGAGGTCGTAGATATCAATACGTTTTTTGTGTCATGGGTGATGGTTCTTTTATATATAATTCCTCCAAGCCCTACAATTAGACATGGCTGGTATTCTAGTTGGAGGTACTGTGGGCCCGTGACCAGGTATTGTTTGTCAGTATGCATTGTTCTCTTGAATATCACTGGTAGATCCTCGTCTGGGAAGGCCCGGAGAGTCGATTACCACTAGATGTCCAGTTGATTCTGAGTGAGCCATGTTTTGTTGATAGTCAGAATTGCCCAAACAGGTTGTGAGCGTCCTCCATTCATATGTTTTTAATGTGCGGGCTGCCATCCGACACCGTTCTTGCGGACCTTCTCGTGATGGTGCTAATGATTGCACCTTATCCTTGCACTAAGCTGGTGATGAAGAATTTGTTCATACATCATTTCATGTTGGAACACATTAATTTTTGCTTCTGCCTGTCACTCAGAGCACAAGCATATGCGCGTACATAAGGCTATGATGTATTACTACTAAGCTATTCTTCAATATGTTAACAGTCCCGAGAAAAAAACGAATAAAAAGAAAAAAAAATGAATAGAACAGGAAAGTTGGCGCTTTCACCATTGGTAAGAGAGAGGGTGGATGTGAATTTTGATATAAAAGGTGCACTGTAATTCTTCTAGAGCACACATTCAAAGTCCTTCCCAAAAGTAGAAAACTTCACCTGCCACTCCTACCAAATTATGAAAATTGTGAAAATCGATCATGAGTGAGCAGTGATCCAACCATCCTCTGTCATGAAATTTCAAAGATACTCCTTATCCAAGACCGCCATTTCCTACAAACCCGGGGAGTTGCCATGGGCACCAAACTGGGCGCAGGTTTCGCCTGTCTGTTTGTGGGCTCTGTGGAAGAACAAGCCCTCAGCGAATACACAGGACAGGTCCCAGCCTTCTTTCAACGCTACATCGACGACTGTCTGGGTACAACAGTTGGCTCAACAGGAATTGCTTGACTTCATCCAACACATGTCCACTTTTCACCCTGCCCTTCAATACACATATGAAATATCTACCACCTCCATTCCCTTCATTGACCTCTCCATCACCATCCAACCTGATTCCTCCAGCCTATCCACCACTGTGTTTCACAAACCTACAGATTGCTACTCCTATCTACTGTACAGTTCTAGCCACCCTAAACACACTAGAAACAGCAACACCCTACTCACAGTTTCCGATATTGAACCCGATCCGCAGAAGTGAGGCTGACTTTGAAGACCGTAAAGAAGACGTCCAACTTCTTTGCAGCAGGTCAGTACCCGCTAGAGATAGTGCAGAAAGCACTTGAGTGTGCACGGTCTGTGATACGAGTGGATGCCCTTTGCCCTTTCACCAACCACACAAACCAGAAAGAGGGCTGTGTGGTAGCGGTCATCCTATGACATCCTCACAACATTCCTATGGGCAACGTCTTGAAGAAGAACTTCAAAACCATGCAACAGGACGTAGAGCTGGCGGACATATTCGCCAAGCCACCACTGACTGACTTCAAAAGGGACATAAACCTCCGAGACCTGCTTGTGATATCCAAGTTAAAAGCAAAAGTAGGGCAAAACTATACTAGACCTCCAGGATGCAAACCCTGTGAAGACAAAAATGTGAAACCTATTCTTTCATCAACACTTCTACTTCAGTCATTGGACCATCCGGCAACTTCAACATCAAATCGAACTTCAACTGCAAATCAGCCAACATGGTTTACACCCTGTCCTGCTCTTTGTGCTCCGAACTGTGTGTGGGTGAGACATACCGCTCATTGGATGGTCGTTTTGTGGAACGTTTTAGATTCATGAAACTGAACTACAACAACAACCCAATAGGCAACATTTCGATAGCCATCACCACAGCAAATCCCATGCACAAGTTGCAGCTGTGTGGTAAAACACCAGAGACCGACGATGCAGGACACACATGGAGAACTGCATCATCCACCGACTGGGAAACAGACAGGCCTGAACACCAGAACTGCATCATCCACCGACTGGGAACAGTCAGGCCTGAACACCAGAACTGAATCATCCACCGACTGGGAAACAGACAGGCCTGAACACCAGAACTGTATCATCCACCGACTGGGAAACAGACAGGCCTGAACACCAGAACTGTATCATCCACCGACTGGGAAACAGACGGGCCTGAACACCAGAACTGTATCATCCACCGACTGGGAAACAGACGGGCCTGAACACCAGAACTGTATCATCCACCGACTGGGAACAGACAGGCCTGAACACCAGAACTGCCGACGTTTGGCGGTGCCCGGGCCCTCTTCTTCGTCCTACTAAGCTCTGCTGTTTTCCCCTCCTCCTTGCACCCCCCCCCCCCCCCCTCCTTTTTACCTCACTCCAAAGGATCTTTTACAAACAAGGTACTTTTTAGTGCTCTCTGTTTATTTGTTTATTTCTCTATTTTCATGTATTATTATTTTTATTTATTTATTTATGCATGCATGCATGCATCCATTTCATTTCCAATATTGTTTTTACTCCAAAGGATCTTTTACAAACAAGGTACTTTTTAATGTTCTGGTTTTATTCATTTCTTTCTCTCTTTCTTTCTCTCTTTCTTTCTCTCTCCCTTTCTTTCTTTCTTTCCTTCTTTCTTCACTTATTTATTTATCTATTTATGAAATCATGTCATTTCCATTTTCATTTCAGACTTCTTTCTTCCTTTTCATCCTTTCTTTCTTCCTTTATTTCTTTCTCCACCCCCCCACCCCCACCCCCATATATATATATATATATATATATATATATATATATATATATATATATATATATATATATATATATATATATATATATATATTCAATTATATAAACAAAGCTTGCTCTTATGTCTTAGATTGAAGAAATAGGGGGAGATAAGCATTCATATCTGCAGTGTTTTTGTTATACATACATAATATATATATATATATATTATATATAATATATATATATATATATATTATATATATATATATATACACATGACACCCTCGTCCCACCTCTCGCCAACTCTCCGCTCCACTCTCTCTCGCCTGTTGCCCATCTTTACGTCATCTGAGTTCTTTACGTCATCGTTCTTACCTGTGACGTTTCTTGAGAATGACGTTTTAATCATCAGTTCACTTTGAAGGAGGCTTTGAGTCGAAATGCCGTGTTCTGTTATTCAACGGACCTTTTACAAACAACGTACTTTTTTAATGTTCTGTGTTTTACGTCAAGATCCAACAGGCACACTTTATCTTTCAAATATACGTTCATCATTACGATTATTTTAAAAAGTCAGCCCGTCTTTAAGGTTTCTTAGTGTGCACAGAGAGAGAGAGAGAGGAGGAGAGAGAGAGAGAGAGAGAGAGAGAGAGGATTTATTGCTCACGACCTTCAAAAGGAAGATTCTGCTTTTTTTTTTTTTTAACTTGAAAGGAATTTTGTTCATTCCACGAGCACGTCTTGAAAGGGAAAGTATATAAATCAGTGTGCTTTGCACCTGCCTCCTTAGTGTTACCAAGACTGATGTTATCAATGACACCCATCAGAGCTGCCCTCTTCCCATTCATTCCCCCTCCCGCGCGCGCGTGCGAAAACACACACACACACACACACACACACACACACACACCAAAAACCACACAACCACACACACACACAACACACACACACACACACACGCACGCCACGCACGCACGCACGCACGCACGCACGCACACACGCACGCACGCACGCGCACCACACACAACACACACACACACACACACACACACACACACACACACAACACACACACACACACTTAGTCATATCGGCGATGATGGGTTTTTTTTTATATTTTATTTTGTTTGTTGGGATTTTGTGTCTTTTTTTCCCATTTTCTTTTTCAAAATTCCATATTGACGCTGCACTTTGCTCTGTTTTCCAACTGCTCTGTTCCTCCCTAACCGCTTCTCTCGCCCCCCTCCCCGTCTGTTTGTCTGCTTTACACACACACACACACACACACACACACACACACACACACACACACACACACACACACACACACACACACACACACGTACGCACGCACGCACGCGCGCGCACACACACACGCACAACACACACACACACACACACACACACACACACACACACACACACACACACACACACACACACACACACACACACACAGCGCTAGCGTATATTGTTGATACTTTTTTGTCTGCTCTTGTAGAGATTCCAGTTTAATAATATTGGTTTGTTTGCATTTCTCGTCTTTTTAATTGTTTGGAATCTATGCAGGTCATACACACACACACACGCGCACACACACACACACACACACACACACACACACACACACACACACACACACACACACACACACACACACACACACACACACACAATCTGTCATCATTGATCTGGGGCATCTTTTTAAGTGTACTTGATGCTGGAACATTTTCCCTGCCTGTGTTAGTGCATGATTGTTGAATGAGCGAATGAACGAATGAAGAAAAAGAGCGTGAAGCAAACTGTATCTGCTCCATCTGAACTCCGCTGTGGTGACATTATATCAAGGGCAGGCATGAATGAAAGAAAGAGAGGACGGGATGGGGGGGGGGGGGGGGGGTGGGGGGAGCAGGAGTAAAGGGGTTAAGGGGAGTAAAGAAAAAGAAAAAACCCTACGATCTAAGAAAGAAGAGGAAGAAAAAGAAAGAAGGAAGGAAAGAAAGAAGATAGAAAGAAAGAAGAAAGAAAGAAAGAGGAAAGAGAGAAAGGAGAGGGAGAGAGAGGGAGAGAGAGAGAGAGAGGAGAGAGAGAGAGAGGGAGAGAGAGAAGAAAGAAAGGAAAAGGGAGAGAGAGAGTGAGAGAGAGAGAGAGAGAGAGAGAGAGAGAGAGAGAGAGAGAGAGAGAGAGAGAGAGACAGACAGACAGACAGACAGACAGACAGACAGACGACAGACAGTCAGAAAGAAAAGGGGGAAGAGAGAGGAGAGAGAGAGAGAGAGGAGAGAGAGAGAGAGAGAGAGAGAGACAGAGAGAGAGAGAGCAGCAGAGAGAGAGGAGAGAGGACCATGGATTGAAAAAAAGCGACAGGGTTACCAGACAGATGGTCATAACTCTGCAGCCCCCATGTGTGGCTGTGACTGACGTCAGGACGATCACTTCGTTATAACATCTCTGCCTGTGACTGACATCAGGATGATCACGTCATTATGACATGGCTGTCTGTGACTGAAATCAGGATGATCACGTCGTTATGACATCTGTGGCTGTGACTGACATCAGGATGATCACTTCGTTATAACATCTCTGCCTGTGACTGACATCAGGATGATCACGTCATTATGACATGGCTGTCTGTGACTGAAATCAGGATGATCACGTCGTTATGACATCTGTGGCTGTGACTGACATCAGGATGATCACTTCGTTATAACATCTCTGCTGTGACTGACATCAGGATGATCACGTCGTTTAACATCTCTGCCTGTGACTGACATCAGGATGATCACGTCGTTATAACATCTCTGCCTGTGACTGACATCAGGATGATCACGTCGTTATAACATCTCTGCCTGTGACTGACATCAGGATGATCACGGCATTATGACATGGCTGTCTGTGACTGACATCAGGATGATCACGTCGTTATGACATCTCTGTCTGTGACTGACATCAGGATGATCACGTCGTTATGGCATCTGTGCCTGTGACTGACATAGGATGATCACTCGTTATGACATCTGTGTCTGTGACTGAATCAGGATGATCACGTCGTTATGACATCTGTGTCTGTGACTGACATCAAGATGATCACGTCGTTATGACATCTGTGTGACTGACATCAAGATGATCACGTCGTTATGACATCTCTGTCTGTGACTGACATCAGGATGATCACGTCGTTATGACATCCGTGTCTGTGACGACATCAAGATGATCACGTCGTTATGACATCTCTGTCTGTGACTGACATCAGGAGATCACGTCGTTATGACATCTCTGTCTGTGACTGACATCAGGATGATCACGTCGTTTATGACATCTCTGTCTGTGACTGACATCAGGATGATCACGTCGTTATGACATCTCTGTCTGTGACTGACATCAGGATGATCACGTCGTTATGACATCTGTGTCTGTGACTGACATCAAGATGATCATATAGTTATGACATCTCTGTCTGTGACTGACATCAAGATGATCACGTCGTTATGACGTACTGGTTGTCGGGAGGAATGCAGTAATGTGACTGACTTCAAGATGATCACGTCGTTATGACATATGTGGCTGACATCAGGATGATCACGTCGTTATGACATCTGTGGCTGACATCAGGATGATCACGTCGTTATGACATCTCTGTGACTGACTCAAGATGATCACGTCGTTATGACATCTGTGGCTGACATCAGGATGATCACGTCGTTATGAAGTACTGGTTGTCGGGAGGAATGCAGTAATGTGACTGACGTCAAGATGATCACGTCGTTATGACGTACTGGTTGTCGGGAGGAATGCAGTAATGTGACTGACGTCAAGATCATCACGTCGTTATGACGTACTGGTTGTCGGGAGGAATGCAGTAATGTGACTGACTTCAAGATGATCACGTCGTTATGACATCTGTGGCTGACATCAGGATGATCACGTCGTTATGACATCTGTGGCTGACATCAGGATGATCACGTCGTTATGACATCTCTGTGACTGACATCAAGATGATCACGTCGTTATGACATCTGTGGTTGACATCAGGATGATCACGTCGTTATGAAGTAACTGGTTGTCGGGAGGAATGCAGTAATGTGACTGACGTCAAGATGATCACGTCGTTATGACGTACTGGTTGTCGGGAGGATATGCAGTAATGTGACTGACGTCAAGATGATCTCGTCGTTATGACGTACTGGTTGTCGGGAGGAATGCAGTAATGTGACTGACGTCAAGATGATCACGTCGTTATGACGTACTGGTTGTCGGGAGGAATGCAGTAATGAGAATTTAACTGCCTCCAGAAGCCGCAAACCTCTGCTCTTTTATAGACACTGGCCCTATCTGCCGTTCAACTTTACCACCCCCTTCCGCTCCCTCTGCCCCTGCCCCGTCTCCCTTCCCCCCATCCTTCCTTCATTCTCCCTACCGCGCGCGCGCGCGCGCGCGGCGCACACACACACACACACACACACACACACACAACACACACACACACACACACACACACACACACACACACCCCTCCGCCCCCGTCCTCTAATCCTGCCCCTTTCTTACCCCCCCCCCGCCTCCCCCAGCCCCCCCCCCCCCCTCATGTCCCCTCCTCCAGTATCTGTCCCTCCCTCTTTTCCCCCTTTTTCCCCCTCTTCCCCCTTTAGCCAACCCTGGTGCTTCCGTCAACCTTATTCTCCCCGCCCCGTCCCCTCTCTCCCTCCTCCCCCCCCCTCCCCTCCCCCCCCCCCCCCCCCCCCCCCGCCCCGTCCTCTAATCCATCTCCCTGTGTTGCCTTAAATCGCTTTGATTCCCATGAAGCAAAAAAAAAAAAAAAAAAAAAAAAGATAAACGTCGTCTGGTTTCGGGATCGAAGCAGTGACGTTTAGACCTTCAAGCTAACGTTTCATCGAGCTGAGTTATTTCGGCTGACAGAAAGCATGGTGCTTTCACTCTATCTGAACAATACGGCCAGGCGTGTCTGATTCTCTCGGAATCTCGACATAGGTTTGCTTCATCATGGGGTCGCATTAAAGTGTGACCTACGGGACTGTCCAGTATAGTGTGACCTACGGGACTGTCCCGTATAGTGTGACCTACGGGACTGTCCAGTATAGTGTGACCTACGGGACTGTCCAGTATAAAGAGACTGGCGTTTGATTTGCCAGGTTTCTTAATGAGGCACCATGCTCAATTTGGGGATGAGACGAAAAGTGTGCATTTGTATTCCTCCTGTTTCCCATCTTCGATTGTCACAAAACGATGTGTGTGTGTGTGTGTGTGTGTGTGTGTGTGTGTGTGTGTGTGTGTGTGTGTGTGTGTGGGGTGTGTGTGTGTGTGTGTGTGTGAGAGAGAGAGAGAGAGAGAGAGCGAGAGAGAGAGAGACAGATACAGACAGACAGACAGACAGATAGAGATTTTTTAACCCTTAATAATTAAATAGTGGGGACAAGTGCAGGCTAACAATTCTTCCGTCATTATAATAATGACTTTGCAAAGATTTGAACTTTTAGAGAAAAAAACAATTGAAGATGAAGAAAATGGGGGAAATATATTATAAATATGAAAAACCCTTCACTAGCTGCCTGAGAGAACCCAATCGTGATCCCTTCTGAAGGCAGATCTATTTGTATTGCCTGTCCTAGGCCTTTCGTCCGCTGGATCGGAACTCATCAGGGAGACACGGCTGATTGTGTCTGCGCTCCTGGTGTCAAATAGAGACACACCCCAGTTCATAATTCTGTGGTGTTCTCCCCACCAAGAGTTCAAAAAAGAATCTAACGCACCCCCAAAGCAGCCAGTGAAGGTAGTAAATGGAATAAAACGAAAGTGTGGAGAGGAAAAAAGTTGCTAAAACCTAAAAGCATTATACAAACAGTATAAAATGTAGGGGACAATCTTTGAGCCTATGCCTGAGGATCCATTCACGGTTACAAGGGAGATCAAAAGATATGGAACAGTTTGAGTGGTCAGCTCTGCTTTTCTATAACTCAAGCAATGTCATTGGCTAAGAATTGTGCAGGACAACCTTTACTTGGATCTCCTAAGAGATGCAATCTCCCACTGATTGACCAAACAATATGATGCTGAACAATTAAATAGTGGGGGAAAACAAAGTGCAGGCTAACAATTCTTCCGTCATTATAATAATGACTTTGCAAAGATTTGAACTTTTAGAGAAAAAAAAAATTGAAGATGAAGAAAATGGGGGAAATATATTATAAATATGAAAAAACCCTTCACTAGCTGCCTGAGAGAACCATCGTGATCCCCTTCTGAAGGCAGATCTATTTGTATTGCCTGCTCCTACGCCTTTCGTCCGCTGGATCGGACTCATCAGGGAGACACGGCTGATTGTGTCTGCGCTCCTGGTGTCAAATAGAGACACACCACAGTTCATAATTCTGTGGTGTTCTCCCCACCAAGAGTTCAAGAAAGAATCCAACAGCACCCCAAAGCAGCCAGTGAAGGGTAGTAATGGAATAAAACGAAAGTGTGGAGAGGAAAAAAGTTGCTAAAAAACTAAAAGCATTATACAAACAGTATAAAATGTAGGGGACAATCTTTGAGCCTATGCCTGAGGATCCATTCAAGGATATGAATATATATATATATATTATATATAATATATATTATATATATATATATATATATATATATAAATATTATTATATAGCTGGTAGTATATTTTCCGGCTTTTTTTGAAAAAGTGCTCAACCATGCGGGAGCAGCTAAAACAATGATTAAAAGCAAATCTTAAAACCGGGACTACAAATTTGTTTCGAGGTCTTTCCTCTCTTCAGATCCCGTGCCAATCCCCTGCTACTGATATAATGCATGATAAAAGAATATTTGTCAAAGCAGACAAAACTAGTAATTTTTACAAAATGGAAGTAAAAGATTACGAGCAGCTCCTCACCAAAAACATCCAAAAGAACTACAAGAAAGCTGAAGAGGAAACATGTACTACCATCAGGAAAGAAGAAAAGAAACGGGTGGAACGCATAGAATAAGTGACAGGATAGAAACCACTGCTAAAAGAGAAGCATTTATAACACTCAAAGATCATAAACCTAATTTTCAAACAACCCCTCATGTAGACTGATCAACCCCACAAAATCTGAACTAGGAAGAGTAAGCAAGCAAATCCTAGAAAAAATAGTTGTGATGCCAAATCAAATCTTGAACTGAACCTTTGGAAAAATACTCATGAGGTGGTGCAATGGTTCCAAAAATTAAACAAACAAAACAGAACAACCTTTATCGCATTCGACATTGTGGATTTTTAACCCATCCATCAATGAAGAATGCTCAGGAAAGCTTTGGAATTTACTACCAAATATACTGAGATAACAAATTCAGAATTGGAAATCATATTCCACACAAAAAAACAGTGTTGTATAATAAAAAGGAGCCTTACATGAAAAAAACAGATTTTAATTCGACTTTTGACGTTACAATGGGTTCATATGATGGTGCAGAAAAAATGCGAGATAGTGGGCCTGTTACTATTGTCAAAAATGCACAAACTACTTGGGCATAGAGTGGGCTGTACAGAGACGACGGATTGGCGGCACTGGACAATACACCTAGAGAGGTAGAGAATAAAAAGAAAGAGCTATGTAAATTGTTCCAAAATCACAACTTAAAAATACAATAGAAGCCAACAAAAAAGTAGTCAACTACTTGGATGTAACACTAGATTTAAACAAAAACCAATACAGACCATACAAAAAACCCAATGATACACCACATATGTAAATTCCATGAGTAACCACCCACCAACAATCATAAAAACGATCCCACAAGGGATAAACAAGAGGTTATCCAACCTTTCCTGCAACGAAGAAATATTCAACGATGCAGCAACGGACTACCAAGAAGCACTGTTGAAAAGTGGACACAACTACAAGTTGAAATATGAACCTGAAAGTACCACTGGAAGCAGGAAGAAAAACAGAAAGAGGAAAATAACCTGGTACAACCCACCATATGATGGTAGAGTGAAAACCAACATTGGCAAAGAATTCTTCAAAATACTAACAGAATCGTTCCAGAAAGACCATAAACTTTTCAAAATATTCAACAAGAACACTATCAAACTATCTTACTCTTGTATGCCAAATCTTAAAAAATAATTGATGCTTCAAACAAAAAGAAAACCAACGTCAAAAACGAGGGTGACAAACGGAAAACTGCAATTGCACAATCAAAGAGCAATGCCCTCTGAACAACCAATGTCTCTCTGACAACTTCGTATACCAAGCCACTGTGACAACGAAAAGAGGCAAAGAGACATACATAGGGATCACAGAAAACAAATTTCAAGCCAGGTACGCCAATCACAAGCAATCTTTTAAGTATGAAAAATACAAACACCAAACAGAATTAAGTAAACATATATGGGATCTTAAGAAAGCAAATACAGATTTTAACATCACATGGAAAATAATCAGAAAAGCAGCAGCATACAATAATAGCACAAAGAGATGTAATTTGTGCACAACAGAAAAGTGGATGATTCTATGCAAACCTAGTATGGCTACATTGAACACAAGAGTTGAAATCGTAGACAGTTGCAGGCACAAAAGGAAATTTTATCAACAAGTATAAAATAGCAACCCTGATAGGACCCCTCATACTCAATAGAGAAAGAAAGACTAACAACCCTAACAGGGCCCCCCCTTGCACAACACGTGCAACACAACCCCTCATACTCAATAAAGAAAGACTTACAACCCTAACAGGGCCCCCCTCGCACAACACGTGCAACACAACCCCAAATGGACTACAGTTCACAATCCAAACACATATATACGATCGAGGTCAGTTAGTAGGGGATTGGCACGGGATCTGAAGAGAGAAAGACCTCGAAACAAATTTGTAGTCCCGGTTTTAAGATTTGCTTTTAAATCATTGTTTTAGCTGCTCCCGCATGGTTGAGCACTTTTTCAAAAAAAAGCCGGAAAATATACTACCAGCTAGAGAAACAGCTCCATACGTCAAGCACTTTAAGCCTGGCTAGCAATTTTTTTTGAAAAAATGGAGAAAGTAAATTTTAACCTATCAACCAGAATAAACCCCTATGCTACACCAGAGAGCTACACAAAAAGGCTAATTGAGAAAACGGAAAATTTGTACGCAATTTAAGATGGAGGGCTTTCTTTTACCTTAATCCTAAAGCACAGCAGGGAAAAAACGGACACATATGGAATCAAACTCATGGAGATCTCCACCAGCTATTGAAGAGATGAGGAGTAGAGAACGGTATTATGCCGCTTCTGGCTCCCCCACTCTCAACCGGCCTTGGCCGGTCTCGGGCGGGCGACTCCAGAAGCGGCATAATACCGTTCTCTACTAAGCATGACTTTAATAACCAAAAAATAACGACCCTACAAACAGACATACTGTGTAAAACCGAATTATATTTCTGACATAAAATCCACACACTTATCCCAGCATGTCTTCCACTGAAAGCTAGTGTACACACACGCACACATGCACACACACGAGTGCGCTGAAGTGAAACCATACCTCCCCGCTTGCCGCGCAGGCAATTCAATGACTTTCAAAAAGCCTATTGAAATTGAAATGCTGGCCCCCTCTCAATAGAGGTGCAGTTATGAATAGCGATCGATTTCTATTGCCTGCAGTTCTGAATAGCGAGATTTCTATAAGTGGTTGAAAGGATCTTGCTCAGTCATTCCCGCCCGGGGTAAAACAGATATAGACATGTTTCTTACATTCTCCTATCATAAGTCAAGATTTAATCATGTGATAGTAAAAAGACGTCACATCCGCCCAGCACTGTTGTTGACGTTGGCAACCAGCCGAAGCTGTCTTGTCATTCTTCTTGAGGGTGTCGATCTGTGCGGACGTGTGTTTTCTGCGAGAGAGAAGTGTACCCGCAACATTGTGGTGTCACAAAAGAACATTCCTGAACGGGCGAAGTGTAAGCCGCACAGTTTAGCCATGGCTTCTAATGGAGACGGACGTGCTTTGTTCACAGAGGAACAACTTCTTGTTATGGAGGATCATATGCAATACCACAGGCTTATGGTGGAGTATATAAACAAAAGAAAATTAGGTGAGCGCTGTTTTTTCCCTCGTAAGCCAAAGAGCAGTATTGCTTTTTTGGAAGGTGGGGAGAAAGAAAAACGAGAACTAACCATTGAAGAACTACACAGCTACCTTGAAAGCTTGTTGATTCAAGAAAGAGATTTAGAAAGAGATTTGGGCAATATTACTGAAAGAGATGTTGATGGCTTTGATAAGCTTTTGACTGTTGACGAAATGATTCCATTTCTACAAAATGGTGCTCTTTTACTAAAACTTGGCGAAAGAAAAACCATCCATCATGCTCTGATTATGGGTCACTGCCTTGAAAAGGCGCAAACAATGTTTCAAAGATTAAAACCAACTGAGACATGGCGTTCATTTTTACGAACACACATGAATATTGATGACTCATATGCAAGAAAACTGATGCAGCTTTCAAAACATTTTTATCATTGTCCAAAATTTTACAACCTTAACATCGGCATCAATGATTTGTTTGCCAAACGAAGTCTGATTGCAAAGTACTCGCAGAAAAATGATACTTTTCGAAACTTCTGGCAAAATTAGATCGAGTTCTCTTTAGTACACCTAACAGAACGGGGTGGGGTAGTGGGTGGCGCCACTATTCTTACAAAAAGCTCCAAATGTTCAGCGACAGGTGTACTAACTGGCGATTAAGAGCCGCCAAAAAAGCTCTGCCAAAGCAGTATTTTACTTTTGAAAAAAAAAACAAAAAAAACACTAACTCTGCCAATGCCGGTCCCAAGCCCGGATGAAAAAAGAGGAGGGTGTGGTATAAACTTTTTTTGTGCGAGAAGGAAAGTATAATGAAACTCTTTGTTGTAGAGGCAACTTGCGGTAAAATTAGCCTTGCTGACTGCTACTATAAATAGGCGTTCACGGCATGAACGCCTTATTTTAGTAGCAAGAGGGCAGCAGTAAAATCTGCCTTGCTATAAATAGGCGTTCATGCTGTGAACGCCTTATTTTAGTAGCAAGAGGACTGTGGTAAAACCAGCCTTGCTATAAATAGGCGTTCACGGCATGAACGCCTTATTTTAGTAGCAAGAGGGCTGTGGTAAAATCCGCCTTGCTATAAATAGGCGTTCATGGCATGAACGCCTTATTTTAGTAGCAAGAGGGCTGCGGTACTGCCTGTACTTGCTATGTGCGGGCACTAAGGGAGGTAACTCCTGCACACCCCCACCCCACGCATGCACACCCCACCCCACCCCACGCATGCACACCCCCACCCCACCCCACGCATGCACACACTTAAGTCACTTTTTAAGTTTTTAATCAAGTTACCCCAAGTCCTTAATTAAGTTACTCCAAGTCCTTAATTAAGTTACTCCAAGTCCTTAATTAAGTTTTTAATTAAGTCACCCCAAGTTCTTAATTAAGTTCTTAATAAGTTCTTGATCAAGTTCTTAATTAAGTTCTTAATAAGTTCTTGATCAAGTTCTTAATAAGTTCTTGATTAAGTCATCCTTTAAGTACAACCAAGTTCTTATTTAAGTTATCTTATAATTATCAAAAAAAAAAACAATACAATCTATGTTTTTATCTTAAATAGTAGATGTCTAATATAGTACACACACGCCTCAAAAAACTCGTCATCGTTGAGGATGTCTTGCTCAGCGTCCTCTGCGCGAAATCGGTCAGCATAGATCTTAATGAAGTTCTTACATCCTAAGCAACCGCATTGATTACAATTCTGGTCTATGGAAATGTCTTTTATAGACTCCATGTCTTTATTTATTGACTCCATCATTTTAAACAAATAATAATTGGCCATGATCTATTTTTATTTAAAAAATTTAAAAATATTATTGCATCTGAAATGGATCAAAATGATCTTTTGTTGTTGGCGTTCCTGGCATACTTTTGTGTTCGGCTTCTGTATTTAGCGGTGGAGATTGTTTGGGCTCTTGTTTTTGCCAGCGTTGTTTATATATTTTATAACCGTAATAACCGCCCCAACAGCAGCAAGGGCGCCAAAAATGGCAACAGTTTTAAGTTCAATATTCCATGAAGACTTTGGCGCTGTAGGTCTTGAATCATAATGGAGTTTTTATAGCTGGCATTGAATCAACTGTTGGCGTTGGCGGCGTTATGTTTTCATGATGAGTTATATTTTGTGATTGTAACTGTAATTTTTTTTTGTTTGTTCCACTCAGCTAATTTTTTTCCTGCCGCAATGCGTCCAGGATGAGGTGTTTTAGTGACCACTTTCACCTGATTCAGTGTTTCCTGATTCTGCTGATTTTTCGACTCGTTCATTTTGAAGGGAAATAAAATCTATATATGATTAAAAGTAATTAATCCCATGATTAACGGCGATAACAATGTTCCAAATCTGTAGTATAAATCACATCCTAGAGACTCTAATGACTTTGTTAAAACTGGATCCTGTGTTAAATCATACATAAAATCTTGTTCAGAATCAATGGGAGCAAATCTACTGACTAGTTTAGTGTACAAACTAAGAACCGTTTGCCAACGCTTTTCACCATTCTAGACCCCAACTGCGCTTCATACCTGTTATGATACTTTATAATGTCTTGTGGCGACATCTGTTGAATCTGTTCTATGCTAAATTCATTCCCAAGGAACTGTTGTGTTTTTCCACATGCTGCCAAAGAATACAGTCTTTCTTTTTTTGGCATAATAGCTTGGTCATCAACTTGTTCATTTGTAATCACAAGTTCGCAAGGAATGTTTAGCAGATCGTCGCTGTTCATGTTTTATTACTAAATATAATTATTTTATTTTTTAAAATGAGCCCGAAAAAACTGTCGCCAACTTGTATACCATTCTGCTGTTATTGGGGGCCTAAGTATAGGATACACAATGCTTGGTAAAAGCTTGTTAAGAATTAAACCAGCAGATCTTGGCAAACTAGACTTTGAGGATTCAGCAAAGCTGATTGCTATTATTGCAGCTTCGTTTGCTACGAAAGATTTTCTAGTTAAGCAAGGATATTCCTGACAGTATCAATATGTAAAATTAAAAAATACATTTATAAAAAATGGCTTCACTCGTAATGATGATAGGCGGCGCTGTGGTGAATGCGCTTGCTTTTTAGCGGAAGTAATTACGCGTTTAGTAAACTACGGGACGACGGCGAGAGAAAAAGACATAACAAAGCTATGGGCAACTAGCCGCAGCGCAAGATCACTATGAAAAGCAGAGAATTGAGCAGTTAGATTTTATTAATAACACCTGAAAAAAACAGGGACATGCAGCTTACACATTAAAGATGTTGACCAGGCAATAAAAGAATATTATCTTGTAACAGGCAAACCAATCGAAACATTGCCCACACCAAAATTCAGTGACTTTTATCAACCATCAGAAAAACAAAAGATGCAAGAAATCGTGTTTATTGTCGTTGGTATGACCATTGTGTATTTTTATTGCACATAATATTGGCTGAATAAAAAATGAACAAAATTTATTATTCGCCAAAAGGATATTGGAAGGGAATCACGGCAATCAAAAAGCTAAGCCAAGCAGCTGGAGTCAGTGAACAAACAGCGAAAGAATGGTTATCTAAACAAGCGATTTGGCAAATTTATTTACCTGCACCCAAACGAATACAGAGACCACACTTTGCGAATACAATACCGAACGACACCCATCAAATGGATCTTCTATATTTACCCTCTGATACGATTAGACGAAAAAGATTTAAGTACGCACTCACAGTCATTGACATGGCTTCAAGATACAAAGATGCGGAACCATTAACACAAAAGAGTGCTTTGCTGTTGCTGTTGCCATACAACTGATTATACCAACGAGGTCCTTTAACTTATCCTCGCATGATTCAAGTCGATGATGGAAAAGAATTAAAGGCCAAGTGAATCAATTATGTTAAAACATAGGTTACCATTAAAAGAGGCATTCCGGGAGTTCACAGATCACAGGCTTTAGTTGAAAACTTTAACAAACAGTTAGCCGAAAGACTTTTCTCCTACCAGTATCACAGAGAGCTTATTGACAATTCTCGCAACACAGAATGGCTTAGAAGATGCCCTCAGTTCTACGTGCGATGAATAATGAAGAATTTAAAGGCTAAAACCAGTACAAGCAATCAAAAGAAAAACAATAAATGTTGCTGAAGGAGAGTCTTCATCCAGCAAACTATTACCGTTTGGTTTGAAAGTAAGGTACCTTTATTTACCGGGGGAAGCAGAAGGGGACACTCGCATCAGGGCAACAGATCCCGTTTGGAGTGTCGATCCATATGAAATAAAAAGAATTGTAAAGATGAATCCGCCCGTGTATTATTTACGAGAAACTGACACAACAAAACAACCAGCTCCTCAAAGATCTTTTGTGAAAGAAGAACTGCAGATAATCCCACCAGACACAGTTCCGCTTTAATTAATTTACGTAAATATATTTGAGTTTAAAATGGAAGCTCAGAAGGAAGCGCAGAACGAAACAAGAATGGTAAAGGAAGAGACCTTGGAAATGATACGGGAATCTTTTGATGCGTGTAATGCTATTGGGGAACATTTCGGGGATTAATCAATGCATGCTAAATCATCCAGATCATCTACAACTCAAACCCCCATATTGGGAAAAAGAATATCTTGAAATAATAAAAAAAAATTCGAAGCATCAAGCAAACATGAAAAAAGTTTTTTAATGAATTGGATGAAGCTATAATTGTTTCTTATAATAAAAGTTGATGAAAAATATAAACCCGAAGAATGTAACAATTATGCAGCCCTCCAGTGCCTATTGCTATGAAAACTCTGGATTAACAAACACACGTTTTGTTTTTGGGTTATCTAATGACTTCTTTGTTACAACCGTTGTGTTGATCTCATGTAGATTAGATCGCAGTTTTACGTTGTCATGATGAAAAGTCTTATTGTCAAACAATGCTTCTTTATAGTTGTCATGTGATATTTTTTGACTGCACAACACTGCGAGATATTCCCTTTGCTTTCTTAATGATTTTCCCTGGCTCGAAATACTGTACATTTTTGGGACCTTAACCCCACATACTCCTTCATCACCTTTCCAGATAATTCATCCTTCATCTTTCCTAAAACCTTCTTATTAGTAATTGAATGCAAAGGCGAATCTTTAGGGTATTGGGGAGTGTCGTACCTCCACTCGCTCCTTTAGCCACTTCGATTTCCATGTCTTTATAAAGGGTCTTCGTAGGAATATCTATAACAAAACTGTCTGTAACTGTGTAAAGTACTCTGGACTCTGGATCCACGGGTTTAAAGTAGTCATAAGAAATTCTAACATTAAAAGCTTTGATAATTCTAAAAGGGAAAAACCCGTTTAAAAAAAAGGTTTGTCCAATTTGACTTTCTTTTTTTTCATCATTATGCCAAAAAGGTGATCATGAAATTTCAAAAGTCCTGTTTTAATTGGTTTTGAAGTCAGCTTAATTTCTTCGTTCTCTTTGGTGACCAATCTACATCTTTGCGCTTGTGCGGATTCTCCATAGTCTTTCCGAAACAGCTGTTGTTCATAGCTTGAAAAAGTCTTTTTTTGAGCATCTGTGGTTTAGTTCTGAGATCAGTGTTCTCTGATGTAGGGTTTTCATGATGTTCTTGATCAAAAGCAATTATACGATGAACAGCTGTCAACTTTAATGTGTCTTAAATAAAATTGTAGAAGTCTGTAATGACAGACATAATTTTTTTTGCCTCGAAGATTAGGCAAAAAGTTTAGGCGGCTCTTTTGGGGATTCGTCTTTAGGCTTTCTGCTGCTAATGGATAGTCATTTGCAGGTCATGGAGTTCATGAGGATATTCTAAGTCAAACTTCTAGAATAAGACCTCTTTTACCGATCAGCTTAAGAGTATGCAGATTTTCTACAAATTTTCTTGAATGTTTTTAATACACCAGTGTACATTTTAAAGTTGCGTAATGGAAGCGATTGCGCCATAGCCCCCATACAGATTGTTTGCGTTAAATTACATGAGATAGTTAGCCCTTTTACTTGGATCATGTCGTCTAGGTATTTGTTGTTTGCTTTTACAGTAATGATGCGAAGCCATACAAATTTTCCTCCACGCATCCGTTTTCAATTATCTGAAGCATTGGTAAATCTGACAATAAATCAATCTGTACTCCAGTAAACTTTAAGAAAGCATCCCAACTCATCCCAGGCGCAGAAATAAAATGCGCAGGATCCAAGCTGTAATGTTTCATGCAGGTCTTCCTTTTAATTTTCAAAGACGCCCGCCAACAAACATACATCGGCCATTAAGTAGGAGTCATGATGTCTCCCATCGTTTTACAATCTAACTTCGGGCCACGCATTTTGAGCATGCTGGTAATCAGAATCGCTGATGTCCTTTCCTCTAAGACTAGAAAAGAACGCGCCTTTAGGTGGAAGTGTATCTTCGTCAACCTTTTCCCCAAACGTTCATGTACTCATAAGGGTAAACGCCCTTTCTAACGAGATTTGGGGGCAAAATATTCTTCCGTTATTGGGCAGGACTTTAAGGACATAGCCAGTGACTCAAATGATCCCATCATGTGCTGCATAGAGTCATAAAAAGACATGTTATTTAAAGTGAAACACATGTACTTTTCTGATGACTGTGCAATACAGGGACACCCTGAAGGAGTCGGTTACTGCTTTCATTAAAAGGTTGAGAGTCGAAACCCTCGCAAGTTGTGAAAGAATACAGGCAGCTTCCATGTCTTTGGTTAAAACTTTAGTTGAAGATTGCATTTGTTATGTGCTGCTCCTCTGCCCTCCACTAATGTGATCTTGGTCTTTACTGTCGGATTTTGTTTCCTCACTGAGTTCTAAACCACAAATCCAACAATGTGTGGCGGGTCTTTACTGTTCTTGGCTTCAGGTGTCATTATGATTTCAGATAAATTCAGATTATTGAACAGTCATTGCGCACTTGCTGCATGCGTTTTAAGAAGTTTCTGCAGCATTTGGTCCTCTATATAATTCTGGTGTTGAATGGCGCCATCCGACCTTTGAAAATTAATGAAGGCAAATGAACAAATCTGGTGATTATCTTTAAGCTGTTTTTCGAAGTTTTGTGGCGCTGGCCCTTCTTAAGGAACAATGAGTGATTCGAAGTCTGCGTAAACTACGTATGGGAATTTGCAGTTTTTTCAAGTTCTTAAACTAACTTTACTGCCTTTTGGGGGCGTAATTAGTTCTGTATTACAGTCAACTGGGCGTTTACAATGTTTCTTATGTTCCCCTCGCGGCTTGAGCAGATGGAATTCTTGTTAAACATTTTCTGCAGAATTCTTGTTTTGGGTAATGCTTTGAGTATCCCGCAATAATTTATCTTTGTTCGTATCAATGTGTAATGCGGTACCCCGCTGGTGAAAACATCAGTAGTAAGTCAACATGTTTTTGTCTGGATCACCTATTGTTGGCTGTTTTGGACACTTTAAGGGGTTTGTAGATTTGTTTCTTCATCCATGTGTTTTACATTAACAGTTTTTGGGTTTTGTTTTGGGTCTTCAAATGATCAATGGAATCCACGCTAACGGGAAAAGGACACCCCACTAAAGTTAAGATCATTGATGTAAGGGTGATGTTAGACACTCTCTCTGCGTTTTTGCGGATATATGCAGCTTGCGAGAAACACCCACATAAAACATTTGTTGTCTGTATTCTTTATGTTTAGAACTGCTCTTTTTGCGACTAATGCTGGAGGTGTGGAATGTAAGCCTTGCCTACAATTGGTGCATACTTAGCCTGTTTTAATCTGATCTCTAAGACTTCGCCTCTGACCAACCAGAGCCTCTCATTTGGCTTCTTCGGCGGCTACCATCAAACTGTGTAAGCAGTTGGTCTGCCCAACCAGTGTTAAGTCATTATGAGAAAGAATAGTCTGTTGTTTAGTTGAGACCAGACTTCTAGATTTTTTTATTTATTGTTACATAGTCGATTAAAACAGCTAACATTACTTTAAAATGGTGGGTCTATTGTTAGTTTCCCTGGAACTTGAGAAATAGCATGAGCAACACTTCCCTGTACGTTTGCAGGATTAATGACTTCTAAATCATATCATTCAGTGCTCTTGATTAATCTTCTTGCATTGCTTAAAAAAATTTTCGCCCTGGACCTTCATATAGCTTACCCATGTTGAGTTTCTTTTCTAACTCAAAATATTTATTTAAATTAAAAAAAAATAATTATCAATATCGACGGTCTTTTTGTGCTTGGACTCATAAACTAAAGTATAAAAAAACACCCTTTGGCGTTGTTAATGTGAGCTGTTTTAGAACAGAGTTTAATGTTTCTTTTACTTTTTTTAAACATTCCTTTTTTATCTGCTCGGGGTCGGGCCCTGTTGAGAAAAACTTGCCCTCGCCTTTTTTTGAAGACCCAAAACTTTTGTTTTTATAGTCTTTAAAATCGGCCTGTAAACGATTAATTCTTCATCCGTGATGTTTGAGTCAGCTAGCGTTTTTATTTTTATCAGCTTAAAGGAACTAAGTTTAGCTCTTATTAGTTGAACCATTCCTGTGTGCTTTTGGAGTTTAGTTTTTATTTTTTTGCTAGCTGCCCCTTTACACAAAATAAACATAGGCCAAGAGCTAAAGACAAACCGTAGAGGTATAGCTGCGGGTGCCCCTATGCCCTTGCTAAGAGGCCTACACTCGTTCTGCTGTGCGCGCTTATAGTCGATGCTCCAGTATTAACAAAGGTAACAGCATTAAAGACAGCAGAATACCTTGTTTGGTTTTGCTGTATTTTGAAAGGTCTTGCTTAGTTTTTTTTGCATTTGTGTAATGTTGGTTAATCTAAAGGTTTTTTTGCCGGGGGCTATCTCTTTCTCTTGGCGACTCTGCGCTGTAGGTACTTTTTGGGTAATGCTGAACAGACATGCTTTTTTTAAATAAAAATTAAATTTAGTATTGTATATTTTCTAATCTGTTATCTTGAATATTCGCTGCGCATCATTTTATTAAAAACAATACACTTAAATGGTTTATCAACATCTTTTCTTTATCAATTTGAATGTTTATTATGTCTCTGACAGTTCTCCCGCTTCCCTGTAACTGATTATCCTCCCTTGACCCTTTGGTCAATCCTAAACCGTATTTCGTTGTTAAATAATGATCAAGTCTAACACTGTGAAGATGTAGATCTTTGACACAAGTCAACAGTTGGATTTCTTACACCTCCCGCCCCCAAACAATTTTCTTATTTCGTCAAAATGCTGATAAGGTTTTTAAACCCCCTTGCGTAGATTTGGTTAGGACTACCCTCAATTGTACATTGCACTTTGTTTTTTTAGGATTAACAAAATTTTCAGTTTGTCTTTCGAATGGGCCTTCATCTTCGCACAGCAATAAATACCTTTAAGCGATCTTGCTGTGGCACTTAAAACTAAAATTCCATTTTAGTGTCTGCTTGCTTTTAGGATATTTAGAATGAAGAATCACTCTTTCGTAATATATTGCTAATTTTTACTGTTTGTTGCTCTATTAGCCTTGCTAATTAGGGTTGCTAACAACGTCAAAACTTAACGAGATGTCAGAAATGCTGTACTTTGCTTCGGTGTCTGTTGATCTAATAACACGTTTGTAGTCATTTAAAAGTTTGTTCTATGCAATTTTTTAATGCTCTTGAAGTATGGGCATGCGCTTTTAACAATCAAAATCTAGGGGATGGAAAAAGCGATTTCCATGATACCCTTTTGGCTACAATTTTGCCGTCTTTAGCGTCTGGGCGCCTTTTCTATGTTTTAGTGTTCTTCATTTTCGATCTTGAAACGCAAAATCGCCCCTTTCCGTCGCGGTTGCCATGATCAGATAGGTTAAAAATAGTCTGCTTTTGTAAAAAAATTTTTTGCCCTCAAGTTTTATGAATTTCTTACGATTGCCCCCCCCGATTCTGTACAATGTCTGTTTGGGCTGTTTGAGCGAGTTCTATTTTGAATAGACGCGCCCAAGCTGGCACTTCCACTTCATCCGGTCTAGGTCTGGAAATTTGACAGTAAGAATTTGATCGATCATGTGATGGATTATTGAACGTAATAAATTCGTTATTCCCTTCACGCCAAAGGGCTCTTTAGTCTTCTATGCGGGTCAGATCGAGCCATAGTTTGTGCATTTTTTAAACAAAATAAAAAGTTTTTTATTAAAGAAAGAAGCATTGAAGGTGAAGAAGTTATGATGTTTTAGATCCCGGAGACGACATGAGTGATTCCCTTTGGGGCAGCATCGCTTTGGGACTCTTCATGAGGGAATTAGCGAAATGGGAGTACATTCCAAACAAGTCGGTATAAATTAAGAAAAAAAGGTCAGCATTATACCAAAGTTAGGACAAGACCTCGATTTTATAGACCTAATGATTTGAACTAGAAAAAAACCATTTGTTTGTGGAAAGACCAGGACACTGTTCGTACAACTAAAAGGACCATCAAAGTTTGTAGGCATGATACAAATTTGACAAGGCTCAGTGTGAGCGATCGAAGTCGCTGGCATTGTTAAACAAATTAAGGGGGAGGCAGTTTAACTTCAAAAACTGAAGAACTCCAAAGATTACCCAAATAAAAAATGGGAACTTCAAGATTTAAGTCAACAGCGGGCGAAATAATAGAAACAGAACCGTTTTTAGAGAAACAGCGTTAAAACAATTATGTTCTCCATTGCTTGCGGGAAATAGGGCCCTTGCTTGGAAGCATCGAGGCGAATTAACCCAAAAAATTTAGCAAAACTGGGTGAAGTTTGATGGCATATAAAAGAGAAAAAGAAAACTCGTTGGCTGATGACGCCAACTTGGGCCTGGTTTTTTTAAAGAAAGATAACCCAAAGACTTTAAAGATCTTGAAAAGAGAGATCCAGATAGAAGCGTTGTTCTAAAGAGAACATTACGAACCATGGCAGTAAAGAGAAACTATCAAAGAATTTTTATGAGACACAACGCTGCGAAAGAAAAGAACCCCTGTTTAGAGGCAAGGAGTCAATTGCAGCGTTATACGGCCTTTGGTTTGCAATAAGTACATTGTGATGGTATTACGGGTGGTGGGGGTGCTGGGTCGTGCCCCCATCCCAACGCTCCCTGATAAAAAACATGGGTAAAAAAAGTTGATCAACTTGCGGGTTTTTTAAAAAAATTGCCGGTAAAGCGTGATGCTTTAAGGTATATTAGGGGTGTCTTAGCTGGCTTTTGTCTACTGCAGGCAAAGTAGTTGGCTTATGGCTGAGCTTATGGAATTGTTCTCTTAATGGGCGGGTTAATTTTTTGTAAATAAGGGGCCCAAGTAATAGGCCGTAATCAGAAAAAGTGCTGTCTTTTCAATTTTTGTCATTTTTTTTTGATTTTCAACGACCTTCGGGCTTTGGGCCGGGGATTGGATGCTTATTCTTGGGTGTTTTTTATGTTGCAATATACTGGCTCGGATTTATTCGTTTTTCCGACTTTTGTTCATTGCTGCAACAAGAATTAGTTGTAGTTTTTATTTTTTACCGGAGTCTGAGGGCAGAAGGCAGCAAATAAACAGTGCAACAGCAAATTCTTTCCCATCTTGGTATTGTAAAACATTTTGGTAACTTTTAATACTTGAAGGTAATCAATTAGATTATTGGGTCCTTAAATTTGCTAAGTATGTTTTTGTGCATCCCAAAGCCGTAGAAGGATCCAGTTATGCTCGATTGTTTGTGCTTGCGAATGCAACTAGCAAACACCAAAACGTAAATACGAATGATTTCCGTTTATTCGTTCTATTCCTGCTTTGTTTGGCCCTTAAAGAGTCTAAGTAAATGTTGTCCATTTCTGTTTTTGTCTTGTCTATGGACCCAAGGGGAACAGTTGTATGGAAGAGGAAAGATGTATAAGGTTAAACCCCAAAAAATAGTTATTATTTTTGGCCCCCCCACCCAAAATAAATAACATATTCAGTCCAACTTTGTCTAGCCCTTAAAAAAGATTCCGTACAAACTTTCAAACATGTTTTATGTTGCTGAATGGTTTAAAGTTTGTCATTGAAGAGTGAGTTAGGTAAATCAGTCTAGTTTAAAAAAATTTTTGTCACGCCCCAAAATAGGGGTATCAGCCATACGGTCCAACTTTTGACAAACCCAAAAATTTAATTTTGAAAAAATTTGGAAGATCTTTAAAACTTTCCATGTTTTCTTTTTTAATGGGTTAAAGATTTTGTTATTGGGTAATTTTTGGAAAACTTCAGTTGGGCACAAAATACTCAAGGGGTCATAATAAATTGTAATGCCCCCAAAGAAAATGATTAGATTATTTTGATGGCCCCCAAATTTTTTTAAAAATTTGAAATTAAAACTGGTTTCTTTAAAACTGCATTAATAAAAATTGGGGAACCCCAATTTCGCATGAAATTTTTTTAAAGGAGGTTTTAAATAATTTTTTAAGGGGGTATCTTCTTAAAGTTCATCGGGGCCAAGTAAAAGTTAACAATTGGTTATATTTTGTTAAGATGTAGTCGGCCCAAAAAAATATTGCATGTTATTAAATGAAGGGTAGTTTATTTGTAAAAAATGTTTGTACAATCAATCAAGCCCTCTTCGTTTTAAAACACAGTAAAAACATTGGAAAAGGATGGTTCGCTCTCCTTTAATTTTTCATACAAAATTATTTTGGTTTTAATAAATTAATAGGGAAGGTAATGTTTTAAAGTTTCCACAGGGAAAAATTAGCATATAAAATACTCTTTTTTTAAAAGGTTTTAGGGGTTTTTGTCCAAAAAAGGAAAACAAAAGATAACTTTGACATTTTTAAAATTAACATAATTAAAACATGTTACTTAAATAAGGGGGAAGAAGTAGGTTACCCTTTGGGTGGAGGGACTTTTGTAAAAGTTAGGTTTAAACTGCCAATTAAAAGGGGCCTTAAAGGGTTTTTAGTACACCAGAAAAACTATAAGAGGGGAAGAAAAATTTCCAAAATGAAAAATTGCTTAACATTAAATTTCCTATGTTATTTGATGACCCCAAAGGCACTTAGAAAATTTAGATTTGGGAAAGGTAATGTTTTTAAGATTTTTTCCTCAAAAAGTTTCAAGGGAAGAAATTTCAATTCCCTTTCATTTAAGTTTTTTGAGGTTGACATTTAAAGAAATTAAAATCGCAGGAAAAAAAAAATCTAAGGGAAAAGACATTGTTTAAAATTTTAAAAAAAAACTGTCTTTAAAAAAATTGGTGCAAGACACAGGGGTTAATTCGCTTGAGTATAATTTAGAATAAAGTTGCGAGTTCGACTTTAAAAAGTGATTTTTTATGTTTGGCAAAGAGGGATTAAACGTGAGGTTGCGAAGCGTTCTTAAATGGATTTGAACAAAAAGTCAGATATAAAAAAATGTTGACTTAAAGATACATTTTAATGGAATAATTGATTTAGCCATTAATTTACAAAATTTAGCCGTCAAAAAAGTTTCAGAAAAGCATTCAACCTGGCCCTTTACGTAAGTCTTATCCCAAAGACACAATAGTCGGAAAGAAATTGAAATAACCCGTATGGGAAAAAACGAACATCCTCCACAGAAAAGAAACAGTTGTAAAAAAAGCTTCTACAAAATTACAGTTCTTTCCAAGCAGAAAATTAGGAGACACGTTCACAATGATATTTGAAATTTCTGTCTTTAAAGATGTGGAGAGGGATGGGGTTGGGGGCGTTAGTGCACCTTAAAAAAGGGAAATTAATATTAGCTGGCAAAACTTAGACGTTAACGTCTTAACGTTACCATAGTCGTTCTTCACAATGGGGGAGGATATTAAATCATAACAACAAGCAACAAAACAATGTTGACTTAAATAGAAACAATCTTACAAACTGAATTGGATTAATCTTACACATTTAGGCTCATAGGGTTTTATTTATACTGAACAGGTTTTTGACGGAGAGTATGATAAAAATAATAACTGGATTAGATTAAATTCTGTTATAAAACTATGGAGCAGTTAAACTTTATGATAAAATCCCCTCATTGTTCATTAATTTGTGGGCAAACTGGTTGTGGAAAACAATATTAGTCCTCGACCTATTACAAACAGTTTATCGCTATAATTTTGATCACATTGTGATTTTCTGTCCAACACTTAAATGGAACAAAGCAATCATGATAGAAGGTTAAAAATGGACAATGATGACATATTTTTAGTTGATCCTAGCAATAAACTGAGTGAGTGTTTAGAACAGTTTTTTTAGACTGTTTTGAAGGAACGCAGACACTATTTATTATAGATGACTGTTCAGCAGAAAGAGACATATATTAAAAAAAGAAACGCTTGTCGAAACTAGCTTTCAGTGGAAGACATGCTGGAATAAGTGTGTGGATTTAATCAAAAATATAACTCCGTTTTAAAAGACATTAGAGAACAATTAAAGACTGTAGTTTTATTTCACAAGAAAAGACAGAGACTCATTTGATGAATGTTTGCGTGAAAATGATGTTAAATTTAGAAGATCAAGAAAAACAAAAGGGTTAAACAAAAACTAAAATCTGAAAAGTTTTGTAAATTAGTATTGAAAACAGATAACCCTACACAGTATGTATGTTTATAGGGTCGTTTATTTTTTTGGTTATTAAAGTCATGCTTAGTAGAGAACGGTTTTTATGCCGCTTTTGGAGTCGCCCGCCCGAGACCGCCAAGGCGGTTGAGAGTGGGGGAGCCAGAAGCGGCATAATACCGTTCTCTGGAGTTTTGAGGAAAAATTAAAAAACATGATTTTTCCCCCATTAAATTTAGGAAAATAAACAACAACTTCCAAAAATCTCTGAGCAGCAATATAAAAGATATAATGCATGATAAAAGAATATTTGTCAAAGCAGACAAAACTAGTAATTTTTACAAAATGGAAGTAAAAGATTACGAGCAGCTCCTCACCAAAAACATCCAAAGAACTACAAGAAAGCTGAAGAGGAAACATGTACTACCATCAGGAAAGAAGAAAAGAAACTGGTGGAACGCATAGAACTAAGTGACAGGATAGAAACCACTGCTAAAAGAGAAGCATTTATAACACTCAAAGATCATAAAACCTAATTTTCAAAACAACCCCTCATGTAGACTGATCAACCCCACAAAAATCTGAACTAGGAAGAGTAAGCAAGCAAATCCTAGAAAAAATAGTAGCTGATGCCAATCAAATCTTGAACTGAACCTTTGGAAAAATACTCATGAGGTGGTGCAATGGTTCCAAAAATTAAACAAACAAAACAGAACAACCTTTATCGCATTCGACATTGTGGATTTTTACCCATCCATCAATGAAGAATTGCTCAGGAAAAGCTTTGGAATTTACTACCAAATATACTGAGATAACAAATTCAGAATTGGAAATCATATTCCACACAAAAAAAACAGTGTTGTATAATAAAAAGGAGCCTTACATGAAAAAAACAGATTTTAATTCGACTTTTGACGTTACAATGGGTTCATATGATGGTGCAGAAACATGCGAGATAGTGGGCCTGTTACTATTGTCAAAAATGCACAAACTACTTGGGCATAGAGTTGGGCTGTACAGAGACGACGGATTGGCGGCACTGGACAATACACCTAGAGAGGTAGAGATAAAAGAAAGAGCTATGTAAATTTGTTCCCAAAATCACAACTTAAAAATTACAATAGAAGCCAACAAAAAAGTAGTCAACTACTTGGATGTAACACTAGATTTAAACAAAAACCAATACAGACCATACAAAAAACCCAATGATACACCACTATATGTAAATTCCATGAGTAACCACCACACAACAATCATAAAAACGATACCACAAGGGATAAACAAGAGATTATCCAACCTTTCCTGCCAACGAAGAAATATTCAACGATGCAGCAACGGACTACCAAGAACACTGTTGAAAAGTGGACACAACTACAGTTGAAATATGAACCTGAAAGTACCACTGGAAGCAGGAAATGAAAAACGAAAGAGGAAAATAACCTGGTACAACCCACCATATGATGGTAGAGTGAAAACCAACATTGGCAAAGAATTCTTCAAAATACTAACAGAATCGTTCCAGAAAGACCATAAACTTTTCAAAATATTCAACAAGAACACTATCAAACTATCTTACTCTTGTATGCCAAATCTTAAAAAAATAATTGATGCTTCAAACATAAAGAAAACCAACGTCAAAAACGAGGGTGACAAACGGAAAACTTGCAATGCACAATCAAAGAGCAATGCCCTCTGAACAACCAATGTCCTCTCTGACAACATCGTATACCAAGCCACTGTGACAACGAAAAGAGGCAAAGAGACATACATAGGGATCACAGAAAACAAATTCAAGCCAGTACGCCAATCACAAGCAATCTTTTAAGTATGAAAAATACAAACACCAAACAGAAATTAAGTAAACATATAATGGATCTTAAGAAAGCAAATACAGATTTAACATCACATGGAAAATAATCAGAAAAGCAGCAGCATACAATAATAGCACAAGAGATGTAATTTGTGCACAACAGAAAAAGTGATGATTCTATGCAAACCTAGTATGGCTACATTGAACACAAGAGTTGAAATCTAGACATTGCAGGCACAAAAGGAAATTTTTATCAACAAGTATAAAATAGCAACCCTGATAGGACCCTCATACTCAATTAGAGAAAGAAAGACTACAACCCTAACAGGGCCCCCCCCCCCCCCCCCTTGCACAACACGTGCAACACAACCCCTCATACTCAATAAGGAAAGACTTACAACCCTAACAGGGCCCCCCCTCGCACAACACGTGCAACACAACCCAACTGGACAACAGTTCATAATCCAAACACTATATAGATCGAGGTCAGTAGCAGGGGATTGGCACGGGATCTGAAGAGAGAAAGACCTCGAAACAAATTTGTAGTCCCGGTTTTAAGATTTGCTTTTAATCATTGTTTTATATATAAATATATAATATATATATATATATATATATATAATATATATATATATATATATAATATATATATAATATAAATATATATATATATATATATATATATATATATATATATATATATATATATATATATATATATATATAATATATATAATATATATATATATATATATATTATATATATATATATATATATATATTTGTTAAAACAGTATTAAAAAGGAATACTGAGAGTTTTGTATTCCTTTTTAATACTTGTTTTAACAAATGTTGCTCCCCAAGGTGTTGAGCGCTTTTAGAATCATTTTAGGCTGTTCAACCATATATATATATATATATATATATATATATTATATATATAATATAATATATATATATATATATATATATTAATAATATATGATAGATTAGATATATTCATTCCTATTTCTTCAATCTAAGACATAAGAGCAAGATTTGTTTATACTTGAATATATCTTGCGGTCTTTGCAACACCAAGCTGCAACGTAGGTTGCTGGAATGGTGCTCGGTACTTATCCTTGGAATTTATTAGTTTATTGT
>CM031608.1:3478196-3480696 GCA_018398815.1 Conus ventricosus
GATCACATTGTGCAGGGGAAGCGAGGCTTCCCGACAGCGCTGTGGTCAGCTTCAATGATGTTTGGGGACAACATGTCACGTTTCGGGTTTGTCGAACAGGCGTCAGGCGTGAGTGTTGTAAAGATCTGTCCATGCTTTACACGTCAGATTTGATACACCATGAGGCTAGTGGCAGGAAATAAATGAGTACCTAAACAATGAATGAATCAATAAATAGTAATAACCATCAACAGACAATGAGTGAATACTTGAAAATGGAAAGCCATGAAAGTCAAAAGTTGAGACTTCCAACAAAACAACACAACAACAACAACAACAACAACAACAACAACAACAACAACAACAACAACAATCAAGATTCCTTGGACTGAATTCCGTTAATCGATCGTTAAAACTATCATGGCTCAGTGGCTAGCGTCTCACTGCTTGTGATAGGTTTGATCCTCATCATGATCCTAAACTTTATGAAATTGTTCGTATTGACAATAAAAGAGAGAGAGAGAGAGAGAGAGGAGAGGAGAGAGAGAGAGAGAGAGAGAGAGAGTGTGAGAGAGAGAGAGAGAGAAATTAAAGAGTTTGAAAAGAGAGAGAGAGAGAGAGAGAGAGAGAGAGAGAGAGAGAGAGAGAGAGAGAGAGAGAGAGAGAGAGGAGAGAGAGAGAGAGAGAGAGAGAGAAAGGCATGCCCACACTCGCGCTTGTGTGTGTGTGTATGTGTGTGTGTGTGTGTGTGTGTGTGTGTGTGTGTGTGTGTGTGTGTGTGTGTGTGTGTGTGGGGTGTGTGGTGTGTGTGTGTGTGTGTGTGTGTGTGTGTGTGTGTGTGTGCGAGCGCGCGCGCGCGCGTGATGAATGTACCCTAAACAAAACTTCACGCATTCCTGAAAGCTACCCCCCCCCCTTTTTCTTCTTATAAAGAATATCTGCGCCAACAGTAGAAAGACACGTCTGCCTGCTAACTGATCGATGCCAACACCTTTAGAGCTGAACAGGCAACCCAAGAATGGGCTCGTCCACTGCCCTGGGGACAGACGTCAGAGAGACGAATGATTCTTGCAGTTTGCTCAGAATGCCAAAACAACTCTCCGCTGTTATGGGAGGTGCCTTTTGTCTGGCTGCAGTGGCGTTGTGGGACTGGGGGTGGAAGGAGAAAACTAAGTGAGGTGCCTTTTGTCTGGCGGCAATGACGTTACGGGACTGGGGGTGGGAAAGGGGGAAAACTAAGTGAGGTGCCTTTTGTCTGGCGGCAATGACGTTATGGGACTGGGGGGGAAGGAGGAAACTAAGGGAGGTGCCTTTTGTCTGGCGGCAATGACGTTATGGGACTCGGGGTGGAAGGAGGAAAACTAAGGGAGGTGCCTTTTGTCTGGCGGCAATGACGTTATGGGGCTGGGGGTGGAAGGAGGAAAACTAAGTGAGGTGCCTTTTGTCTGGCTGCAGTGGCGTTGTGGGACTGGGGTGGAAGGAGAAAAACTAAGGGAGGTGCCTTTTGTCTGGCTGCAGTGGCGTTATGGGACTGGGGGTGGAAGGAGAAAAACTAAGGGAGGTGCCTTTTGTCTGGCTGCAGTGGCGTTATGGGACTGGGGGTGGAAGGAGGAAAACTAAGTGAGGTGCCATTTGTCTGGCGGCAATGGCGTTGTGGGACTGGGGGTGGAAGGAAGAAAACTAAGTGCAGGCATGCCACAGCTCTTCCAGCGCTACACAATGGTTTGGTACAAAGAAGGTTGTTGTCTGTTCTAAACATTTAACCCGTAAATGACACAGCTCTTCCAGCGCTACACGATGGTTTGGCACAGGGAAGGTTGTGGTCTGTTCAAACATTTAACCCGTAAATGATAACCGCAGGTCCCTTGGGTGTCCCAAGAAACAACGATCCCCGTAACATTAGATTAAATTTCAGGTTCGATACTTTGAAACGTTTTCTTGACAGTCATGTCAGCGATCTTGCCTGTTTTAGGGATGGAGAGTTATATGCACTGACATCATTTTAATGTGTATTCTCACACTTAAGGAGGTCAATAACGTCAATTTTCCCCCTTCTCTTTCTGCTCTTCATCACGTCGTCATCGTTGTTATTTGAAACACACACATCGTGAATGCTGATCAATTTCATACATATATAAACAGTATAAAAACGTCCTTAACAAATCTGAAAAAGCTCAACCCCTTGGGGAGCAACATTTGTTAAAAATATTTATAAAATGAAGTGCTAAAATTCATCTACAAGCTTGTTTCAAGATATGTCTCTCTCCTCAGGATGACTTTTTTGTGGCACGCCAACGGTCTTTTAAGGCGTGCGGGACCTGATCCTGTCTCTGTGTGTGCGGGTTTCGTTTGCTGCACGTGGGGCCTGTGTGTGTGTGTGTGTGTGTGTGTGTGTGTGTGTGTGTGTGTGTGTGTGTGTGTGTGTGTGTGTGTGTGTGTGTGTGTGTGTGTGTGTGTGTGTGTGTGTGTGTGTGGTTGGTTTTTTTTTGTTTGTTTTTGTTTGTTAGGGCCTGTTCAGGTG
>CM031608.1:3485696-3491881 GCA_018398815.1 Conus ventricosus
ACTGCACAGGATAGCCAACAGTCCCTGCAAAGATAGCCCGCAGTCACTGCACACATAGCCCGCACATAAGAGCTGGCTCCTGCCATCTGCACAGATAGCCCGCAGTCACTGCACAGGATAGCCGCAGTCACTCACAGGATAGCCCACGCAAGGTGCCATCCTGCACAGGATAGCCCGCAGTCACTGCACAGGATAGCCCGCAGTTACTGCACAGGAGAGCCCGCAGCACTGCACAGGATAGCCGCAGTCACGCACAGGAGCCCGAATCCGCAAAGGATAGCCCCTGTACTGCACAGGATAGTCCGCAGTCACTGCACAGGATAGCCCGCAGTCATGCACAGGTTAGCCCGCAGTCACTGCACAGGATAGCCCGCAGCACTGCACAGATAGCCTGCAGCCACGCGTCCTGGTCCCTGCCATCCTGCATAGGATACCCGCATCCTGCACAGGATAGCCCGCAGTACTGCACAGGATAGCCGCAGCATGCACAATGCCACAGATCCAAGCCACAGCACGCACGGATAGCCCGCAGTCCCTGACAGGATTGCCCGGCACCGCACAGGATAGCCCACACCCGCACAGGATACCCGCAGCCACTGCACAGGATAGCCCCAGTCACTGCACAGGTGCCCGCAGCCCTGCCAGGGATAGCCCTGCACCTGCACGTAGTAGCCCGCAGCCACGCACAGATACCCCAGCCACCGCACAGGATAGCCCGCAGCTCACGCAGGATAGCCCCAGTCACTCTCAGGATAGCCGGCATCCGTCACAGGTAGCCTGAGCCCGCACAGGATAGCCCGCAGCCCTGCACAGAAGCCCTGAGTCCCTCAACAGTACCGCGCATGCAGATAGCCCCAGTCCTGCACAGGATAGCCCCCACACTGCACAGGATACTTGCAGTCACCACAGTAACCGCAGTCTCGCACAGCAGCCCGCAGCCATCAGCGTCCTGGTCCCCTGCCACCTGCACAGGGTAGCCCGCAGTCACTGCACAGGATGCCGCAGATGCACAGGAAGCCCGTCACTACACAGCATAGCGCAGTCCCTGACAGAGAGCACGAGCCATCAGCGTCCTGGGCTCCATGCCATCCTGCACGGATAGCCCCAGTCACTGCACAGTAGCCGCAGTCATGCACAGGATGCCGCAGTCACTGCACGCATAGCCCGCCATCAGCGTCCTGGCTCCCCGCCTCTGCACAGTATAGCCCGCAGTCATGCACAGGATAGCCCGCAGTTACTGCACATGATTGCCGCAGTCCCTGCACAGGATAGCCCGAAAGCACTGCACAGGATAGCCCCAGTTACTTCACAGGACAGCCGCAGTTCCTGCACACCATAGCCGCAGTCACTGCACAGGATAGCCCGCAGTCACGCACAGGATAGCCCGCGTACTGCACAGGATAGCCCGCAGTCACTGCACACCATAGCCCGCAGTCACTGCACAGGATAGCCCGCAGTCACTGCACAGGATAGCCCGCAGGTACTGCCACAGGATACCCCGCAGTCACTGCACAGGAAGCCCGCAGTCACTGCAAAAGGTTAGCCCGCAGTCACTGCACAGGATAGCCCGCAGCCAAACAGCGTCCTGGGCCCCTGCCATCCTGCACAGGATAGCCCGCAGTCACTGCACAGGATAGCCCGCAGTCATCAGCGTCCTGGGCTCCTGCCATCCTGCACAGGATAGCCCGCAGTCATCAGCGTCCTGGGCTCCCTGCCATCCTGCACAGGATAGCTCGCAGCCACTGCACAGGATAGCCGCAGCCATCAGCGTCCTGGGCTCCCTGCCATCCTGCACAGGATAGCCCGCAGTCACTGCACAGGATAGCCCGCAGTCATCAGCGTCCTGGGCTCCCTGCCATCCTGCACAGGATAGCCCGCAGTCATCAGCGTCCTGCGCTCCCTGCCATCCTGCACAGGATAGCCCGCAGTCATCAGCGTCCTGGGCTCCCTGCATCCTGCACAGGATAGCCCGCAGTCATCAGCGTCCTGGGCTCCCTGCCATCCTGCACAGGATAGCCCGCGGCCATCAGCGTCCTGGGCTCCCTGCCATCCTGCACAGGATAGCCCGCAGCCATCAGCGTCCTGGGCTCCCTGCCATCCTGCACAGGATAGCCCGCAGTCATCAGCGTCCTGGGCTCCCTGCCATGCTGCACAGGATAGCCCGCAGCCATCAGCGTCCTGGGCTCCCTGCCATCCTGCACAGGATAGCCCGCAGCCACTGCACAGCACAGCCCTTGTGCACGCACGTTAATATACACGGTACACGCTGGTATATTCACACACACACACACACACACACACACACACACACACACACACACACACACACACACACACCCACACACACACACACACCACACGCACACACGCACGCACGCACGCACGCACGTACGCACACACACACACACATGCACAGGAGAGAGAGAGAGAGAGAGAGAGAGAGAGAGAGAGAGAGAGAGAGAGAGAGAGAGAGAGAGAGAGAGAGAGAGAGAGAGAGAGAGCTAGTCAGCTAGCTATCCAGTGGAGGGAGATCGCAGAAAGCGTTGTTTCAGCTTCAATATTTCTGAATCGCCAGTGGCATTGGCAGTCTGGAACAAAGTATGTCTGCAACTGCACCGAAATAATTGTACTGGAAGCACATTGAAAACAACAGTGGGATGATTAAATACTACGGTATATATTTATCCTTTTTATAGAGAACAACGTACTGAAAATTAAACCTGGAACATATTTTCCCAAAAGGTCGTAATAATTCTGATATTCCTGCAACTACTATGTTTCACATGAAACCAGCTCTCGATGAATAATGCACTTTCGTCATAATTATGATAATCTGACCAAGGGGAGCATACCGGCTTAAGAACCTACAGGAGAGAATTTGCAAAGGAGAGACAGACCACAAGGTCCTGTGAGTTCTAAAGATGATCTTTAAAGTACCATGTTCTGACTGTTGGACTTTGGGGGAGTGAGAGGCAGTCTGCTGGTGATAGTGTTTCTGCACTCAGGGCCAGTTCTGGGCTGATTGGTTTTTCTTGTTTGGGTGATGTATAGTTCGGTATTTTCGATTTACTGTCCGTCTGTGCCTTAGGAACACTCTGGCACGATTCTGTTTGATGGTACATTAATTCCAAAGGAATAGGATAAAGAGGAACGTATACAGGCATGCAAACACATTTATATATGCAGGCGCATGCAGAGGTGAACAAAATCATGACACGAATACACACACACATGCACGCGCAACACACACACACACACACACACACACACACACACACACACACACACACACACACACACACACACACACACACACACACACACACACACACACACACAGAGAGAGAGAGAGAGAGAGAGAGAGAGAGAGCGAGATGAGAGAGAGAGAGAGAGAGAGAGAGAGAGAGAGAGAAGAGAGAGAGAGAGAGAGAGAGAGAGAGAGAGAGAGAAAGAGTCCTGATATCACTTGAGGAACGGACAGACGAGTGGTGAGTCATTATCAGCCAAGACAAATTGCTAAGAACCTTATTCATCTTTCTACCAAGCAGAAGGCAGAGGCTATCAAGTTGGAGACACTCTGTTGCAGACTGCCAGTGAAGCCAAGTGCCTGGGTGTTACCTTCAACAAACATTTGAGCTGGACGCAGCGAGTGTTAAATGCAGTCCGGGTTCTGACTGAATGTAAATTCCTGCTTAACACCCGATCGTTCTATACTGTTCACTAATATTGTCTACTTTTCAGACTGACACTTTATAACCCTCTGGTTGTGACTGTTTTGCTTGATTGAAAGTGAGAGAGAACAAACGAGTATCATCATTTAATATTCTGACAGGTAGTTCTTTGCCTGTGTTCGGAGTGCATCTAAAGGACTTAAACCAATAATCCAGTTTGCGTCCTACTCCTGGGAAGATCTGCTCAAACGAATGTCAGTCTTTGCTGTACCCTTGGCTTTGATCAACATGGCTCCACACAGTCCGTGCCTAAAGCGTTAGATGAGGGATCAAAATGTGAAGTGCTCTCTAGAGTTGTGCAAACGACGGCAGCGCTAGCCAGACTGATACCCGTTTGGAATAACAGAAACATGACAATCATTCCAAGATCAGACTGATGCCCTCGTGGGGCATTGCCATATTTGACTATACCTGTGAAACAGCTGAACTTGAGAGGATTCAGGCATCAGAGATGAGTAAGTCTTTCAGAAAACAAGCCAGCATATGTGAGGGCAAACCAGAAACCCCTCTGACTATTATCCAGTGCCTAGGGTTGCTGGTGCATGAGATGCCTGGCAATGACCCCATTCAATGTCATTCTAACTCATACCGAGTGGATGAGTCAAAGACACGAAGACACTGTAGAAGTCAGGGGTAGAGAATGTAAATATGTTTGTTCAAGCTCACCCATCTTATTTTGCACGAAAACCCCCTTTTCACATACAAATCACGTCCATCTCATGTCAGTTTTGACTAAAATTAACACCTGTTTCTAAACAAAATTAACACGCAAAAACAGCAAAAATTGACGTAATCAGCACATTCGTGCAAGATAAGATTTGGTGATTGTGAACATAGATATTTACATTCTCTCCAGGGACATAAAATCATTATAAAAAAAGTGCAAAACTCTTCGCATCTGGCCACATTACTGATCACCCCTGGGTCTAACTTGAGACCCTATGGCGCCCTAGGGCCCCAAGTCAGATCCAGAGGATCACAGATAATGTGGCCAAGATGTGAAGGGTTTTGGGAATATGCATCTAATAGTGGTTATTTCTTATACTTGGTTCCCTACTTTCAGTTTGTCTAATTTGGGGCAATTCTCTCACCCCCTTTTCAGTGGCTCTTCCTAGGACACACACAAACACACACATTGTGGTTTACGGGCGTTTATAGCCGCGCCAGTGACCTAGACAACACATTGTGGTTTAAGGGCGTTTATAGCCTCGCCAGTGACCCAGACAACACATTGTGGTTTGCGGGCGTTTATAGCCGCGCCAGTGACCCAGACGAAACACGAAATTGGAAGAGTCACTAGAGGACAGAGAAGAGGGCCAAATTTAGACTTTCAAAAACCGCGCAAACAAGTACCAAACCACTGCAGGCATATTCCCAACTTTACACTTTAGGATTAATATATATATACTGTGCAAACTGAAAGCTTTATAATTCTATAGTGTTTATGCATAAGTGTGACTGTTATTAAAATTGTTTTTTATTAAAGCAGAATATTTTTAAAGGTTAAACAACAACTGTGCTTTAAAGTACTTTTTAGTAGCTACTTTGTACAATATTCATATTAAAAGCTTTAGCAAATTAAACACAAAAACACAACTTTTAATAATCAATTCTCTCTCACTGATCTATAAATAGATAATTTATTCAGGGGAAGACAATTACTTTTATGCATAATTAAAGGGAGATAAATCACTTTCATTATCATTGTTTTGCTTATTTTGATTGTTAATGATTACTCTGTGCGTGTGCTAACAAGGAAGGTAGAAATCAATACTAGACAAATGCTGCCAGAGAGCGGAAAAAACCCGGACTCAAAATAGCCCTCAGCAGCCTATTGATCATTTGGCGGGAGCGCATTGCAATGTGTGTATTACAGGCCCATGCCGCGGCTTACTTATTTTTTAATTGTCGTTTTTATTTGAGTTTAAAAATGAAGCCCAAAGTAGCTACAGAGCCTATTAATATACTTTACGAGTTGGATTGGGAGGCTGATAAAGATCAGTTAAAGAGCAGGTTTGAAGAATTAATTACTGATCTTTTTGAGCGCATAATATGCGAGAAAGCGTGAAGCAGGCTATCAGTAAAATACCAGATTCTTTCTTTTTTTTTTTTTTTTTTTTATTGAGCAATTTTTCATTTTTTGCAAGACATACACAACTTCATACAGAGACATATGCATATTCTTCATACGTTGTAAATGGGGAGGGAAAGAAAGCAACAACAACAATAACAAAAAAAAAAAAAAAAAAAACCATCCTTCCCCTCCCCTATATTAATATATATATATATTATATTATATATAATATATTATATATATATATATATATATATATATATATATATATATATATATCTGTATTCACATATACACATGGTGAATGACAGCACTCTCAAATATTACACACTTTCCCCTCCCTCCCTCCCAATCTCTTCATATAAGTGAAAGAAATAAAT
>CM031608.1:3502097-3504597 GCA_018398815.1 Conus ventricosus
GATCATAAAATATTTTGTCATGTCGTGTTCTTTCCAGCATATCTAGTCGTTCACAGTTGCATCCCTACGTTTAAAAGCTAGTAAAGAAATATCGAAATGTTTTACTATTTTTGATTCTTTGAAGACATTAACAATGTAATCTAAAAGCATTTGGTCTCTATAGTATTTGAGTGGTATGAGATCACGTCGAAGGTCACTGAGGAGCGGGCAACACAAACTAAAATGGATTTCATCTTCTTGGTTATTATTACACATGGGCAAATTAATTCTACATCTCTATAATTTTTGTATCGAAGTGAGTGCGATTTGATATTACTCACTCCAAACCTGAATTTAACAAGCGCTTGCTTTACAAGTCTGTTTGTGTCAATTGCAAAATACAGTTCTTGGGTATGATTCGTTTTGAATGATCTGTACATTGTAAATCTTTCACTTTAACAAATTCGACTGTCCCAATCCTGCCAGTAACAATCTATCAGTCTTTGTCTAAAACAATTAATGAAATGGTCAACTGATTCTACACCTTGATTTTCCCACACATATCCAAATCCAAACTGAAACAAAACTAATCGAATGTTGGTTACCCAGTTCTTTTTACCTTTCTCGTCCAAATTAAGTAGCATCAGGTAAGCTTGTGTAGGGAGGCGATTTTCATTCATCCGTGTCAGTTTGATCCAGTATTTAATTGATCTAGTGTATGCATTCACATACAATGGGAATCTACCAGTATCTCCATAAATCATCGCATTAGCAGTCCTTTCTGTGACATCTAGAAAGCGTTTAAATGCAAACAAGTGTACTTTTTCTATGTATTTATACTTTCATCAAGACCCCAAATTTCTGACCCATATAGAAGTACTGGCTGCACTCTAGCATCAAAGAGTTTACAAAAAATTTCAATAGACTGGATATCATAATTATATAATAATGTCAATATACCAATAACCGCCTTTTTACCCCGTGCAGCTAGGGCACCACAGGAGGATGAGAGACTCAATTTTGTAGAAAAATATAGTCCTAAATATTTGTATGTGTTGACTACTTTCATTTCAGAACCGCCCAAATGCCAGTGTTCGCGCGCCACAAGAAAACCGCCTTTACGAAAAACAATTATATTACTTTTGTTCATATTAACTTTTAATTTCAATTTAGTTGATGATTCATACAAATTATTCAGCTGATTTTGCAACCCTACTTGCGTTTCAGATATTAATATAAAAATCATCTGCAAATAACAAAATAAAAAGTTCGACAAGAGTAGGTGTTAGTACAGCCCCATGTCTTCCATTGTTGTTTTTTTGTTGTTGTTTTTGTTTTGTTTTGGCTGTCCCAATCTCTGCGCCACCTCAGAGGCAGTGCACCCACGCCGCTCATTCCGACACCCGTCCACAGCCATAGCCCGGCCGGCCCCGCCGCAGCCCCGGCACCAGCAATCCACAGGGACCAGTCAGTGTCAAGTCGTCAAGAGGCAACCCACCAGAGGAGAAACTGCACTGCAGCCGAGTCACTTCGGTGGTGTTCAGTGGCGCCTGTTCTGATCTAACATACGCAGGACACCACCTACTAAGCCCCCTACTGACGACAATAATTGCTTAGTCGCGGAGCCGGCGTGAGTGAGCTCTCCCTCCGGAGGGCGCCACCACGTCCGTCCAGCGACAGCCCCCATGGACTCGCCGATACCGGTGACCCCGACGGAACCAAACCAAGGCCACAGACGCGGAGAGGACATCGAAATTGAGGTCACCATGAGAGCAGGGCATGAAGGGCCACAGAATTTGAGACATTTTTTTTAATGCTGATCAGTGGGAATGAGGATGATTAAGATGATGCTACGGATTTCCATTTCGGTCTGAGACTACATGACAGGGCTGTACTCTACGCTTCCTTTCATAATATATCCTGGCGTCAACCAGGCCCGAGAGATACAGGCACCTGCAGTGTTGGTCATGAAATTTGAGCAACACTCTCAGAAACGCATCCATTAAGTGATGAAACTCGACTGTGTGGTCCCAGTCTTCCCAACTGAGTCCGCAGCAAACTCAACTCTGGGTAGGAGCCGGTCGGGGCAGAAAAAACCCACATGACTCTGATGGGATTCGAACCCACGACCTCCCAGCCGGCAGTCCGCGACGCTAACCACTTCGCCACGGCGGCTGGTATGTCTTCCATTGTTAATTATGTCAGCTGCTAATTCATTTATAAACAATGAGAATAAGACAGGACTGCAGACATCTCCTTGCTTTACTCCACGCAGGCAGTTTATGTAATCTGTCATATATGAACCATTTCTAACCCGCGTCTTTAAGTTAGTATACATGCTTTTCACACAGTCAAATAATTTACCTCAAATTCCGTTTTTCTGTAGAATAGGCCATAACAATTTCCTTGAAATAGAATCGAATGCTTTCTCGAAATCAATGAATGCGACATATAATTTACAATTTCGAAACAGTTGTTTCTGAATAACGGCAAACAGTGTAAATATATGATCTATGGTTGA
>CM031608.1:3509597-3515338 GCA_018398815.1 Conus ventricosus
GGCGTTTCGGTACAGGGGGATTTTTCCCTCGGAGTTAACATTGGTTCTGACTCTATTTCCCATACAGTCCTTCGAATGAGACTATAAACCGAGGTTCCGTGTGTGAACGCATGCATAACATCTTGCACACACGTCAAATCCCATCACCAACTTTCGGAAGAGTAGGCAGTTTGGCCGTTGGTATGGATGACACGTTACACATAGCATGCACCTGCGTGAGAAATGGAAAGAATGAAGAAAGTAAGGAAAATGAGTGATCGATATTGAACGATACTGACTGGATGACACGGAAACGACTGAATGAAACGCCAGCTGGCAGCTCTTCAGTCGGCACTACCCAGGTAGGCAGCCCGTCGTGTAAAAGAGTGTTGATTGTAAAGCGCTTAGAGCTTGGCCTCTAGCCGAGAATAGGCGCTATATAAGTATTCATTATTATTATTATTATGTTAGTTCATCGTTCAGCTAGTATTGGTTTGGGCGGAAGCATGGCCTTTGCGGCGCTATGTAACTAAAACACGATTCCAAGGATAAGGATAACAATTTTTTTGTCCAAGAGATGGAAAATTCATTTTCGACAGCACAGCAGCCATATACCAAGACAACACACACACACACACACACACACACACACCCCACACAGGCGTAAATGCCTGTGTAAGAATCCATAGTAAATCAATCCCTCAGTAAAATAATCTTCATGCAGCACAAATACTCCCCCCCCCCCCCGCCGGCCCCCCCCCCCCCCCCCCCCCCCCCCCCCCACCCACACACACCCCCGCACACACACACACGTACAAATACATGTGCGTGCGCAGCTACAGTACACATCCACCTCTTTAAAACATGGAACCTAAAATTTCAAAAGTGAGCATCATCATCATTAAAAGCAAGCAACATACTCTATCTAAATATATTCAGTTTAATAAGATTGAAATAACAAATATGATTATTTAAGACCAGGCATCCCTCGACACACGCGCGCGCACGCATGCACGCGCACGCACGCACACACACACACACACACACACACACACACACACACACACACATCGCGCGCGCGTGCGCGCGCGCGCGCGCTCGCGCACACATGCACATGCACATGCGCGCGTGCGCGCACACACACCACAACAGCACGCACACACACACACACGCACGCGCGCGCACGCACAAAAATTCAAAAGACTAGTTTTAGTATTGTTTTCAATAAGCTGCTGTCAATTCAAGGAACAGTATTCAAACTTGTATTTGATTTCCCACTATTTGTCCATTTCTGTTCTTTCTATTTTCCCTACAGACCTCTATTTCAATGCAGTTACCAACATGTTTTGCTTGTGTCTTCTGATCCGAACTGTCGTTGCTCTTGAAGACTGAGGAATGTCGAACTGTCGTTGCCTCTGGAAGACTGAGGAAAGTTGAACTGTCATTGCCTCTGGAAGACAGGAAAAGTTGAACTGTCGTTCCCTCTGGAAGACTGAGGAAAGTTGAACTGTCATTGCCTCTGGAAGACTGAGGAAAGTTGAACTGTCATTGCCTCTGGAAGACAGGAAAGTTGAACTGTCGTTGCCTCTGGAAGACTGAGGAAAGTTGAACTGTCATTGCCTCTGGAAGACTGAGGAAAGTTGAACTGTCATTGCCTCTGAAAGACAGGAAAGTTGAACTGTCATTGCCTCTGGAAGACTGAGGAAAAGTCGAACTGTCATTACCTCTGGAAGACAGGAAAGTTGAACTGTCGTTGCCTCTGGAAGACTGAGGAAAGTTGAACTGTCGTTGCCTCTGGAAGACTGAGGAAAGTTGAACTGTCATTGCCTCTGGAAGACTGAGGAAAGTCGAACTGTCATTGCCTCTGGAAGACAGGAAAGTTGAACTGCCATTGCCTCTGGAAGACTGAGGAAAAGTCGAACTGTCATTGCCTCTAGAAGACAGGAAACTTGAACTGTCATTGCCTCTGGAAGACAGGAAAGTCGAACTGTCATTGCCTCTGGAAGACTGAGGGAAGTTGAACTGTCGTTGCCTCTGGAAGACTGAGGAAAGTCGAACTGTCATTGCCTCTGGAAGACAGGAAAGTTGAACTGTCATTGCCTTGGAAGACAGGAAAGTTGAACTGTCATTGCCTCTGGAAGACTGAGGAAAGTTGAACTGTCGTTGCCTCTGGAAGACTGAGGAAAGTTGAACTGTCGTTGCCCTAGGAAGACTGAGGAAAGTTGAACTGGCATTGCCTCTGGAAGACTGAGGAAAGCTGAAGCACAAGCCTTTCTGCTGATATCCCTCTACTGAGTAGATCGGCATCGCAGTGGCGTTTTCATCGGCTTAGAGCTAGGTTGTTTTTGTCTGAATGACAGCATTTTGAAGTTTGGAAAGAAACGACCAAAAAAAACCCCACAGAAGGAACAACAGAGAAATGGGACAATGACAAAATCAAACAGAAGAGAAACAAAGAATCTTAATAAACGAGTGTTGCTCAACTTTCCTGACCAACACTGCAGGTGTCTGTATCTCTCAGGCCTGGTTGACGCCGAGATATATTATGAAAGTAAGCGTAGAGTACAGCCCTGTCATGTAGTCTCAGGCTGGAATGGAATTCCGTAGCATCATCTTCATCATCCTCATTCTCATCGATCAGCATTTAAAAAAATAGTCTCAAATTCTGTGGCCCTTCTGCCTTGCTCTCATGGTGACCTCCGTTTCGATGTCCTCTCCCCGTTGTGGCCTTGGTTTGGTTCCGTCGGGGTCACCGGTATCGGGAGTCCATGGGGGCTGTCGTTGGACGGACGTGGTGGCGCCCTCCATAGGGAGAGCTCACTCACGCCGGCTCCGCGACTAGGCAATTATTGTCGTCAGTAGGGGGCTTAGTAGGTGGTGTCCTGCGTGTGTTAGATCAGAACAGGCGCCACTGAAACACACCGAAGTGACTCGGCAGCAGTGTAGTGTCTCCTCTCGGTGGGTTGCCTCTTGAAGACTTGAATTGACTGCTCCCTAAGGATTGCCGGTGCCGGGCTGCGTGGGCGGCGCGGGTGCATTGCGCTGACGTGGTAAAGAAGATGGGGGGGGGGGGGGGGGGGGGTCTTAACAAACCATTCAAAGTCGACCGCAATGCGCTGACAGACATATGACATTTAAAACGTTGTTTTTTTTATTTCAGCATCCTTTAGTGCCGTTTAGTTTAAATTAGTCGTACTTATCTTAGTTTAGCTTGCATTAATCTTGCTTGCTTGGCTAAACTTAGTTGACCTTAATTTGGTTAAGTAGGATCAGAAGACCAGGAACAGGTGTCAATTATTACTCATTGTCAGAAGCACTTCTACACGCCTTTCACAGACCAGGAACAGGTGTCAACTATTGCCTCATTGTCAGAAGCACCTTCTACACGCCTTTCACATCCTTCACGCAGTTGTTGGCTGCGCCACAAACGCCCATGCTTAAAGGAGACACAATACAGAAAAGGGAGAGAGAGAAAAAAATAACAAACAACAAACAAAACAAGAACATTAAACAATGAAACTGAATAACAAAGAAAAGAGAACCTATCGAAAAAGAATAGGATTTTTTTTTTTTTAAATGGGAAAGAATCACAAAAAATAGAAAGGGGCTTAAAAGGGACACACAGAACAGTGACCATTTACTGGGACCGCTGACCGAAGGACGTAAGTCTGTCATTGTCCTATTTGCTAGCCACAAAAAGGGGCTTTAAAAGGGCCACACAGAACAGTGACCATTTACTGGGACCGCTGACCGAAGGACGTAAGTCTGTCATCTGTCTTATTTGCTAGCCACAAAAGGGGCTTTAAAAGGGCCACACAGAACAGTGACCATTTACTGGGACCGCTGACCGAAGGACGTAAGTCTGTCATCTGTCCTATTTGCTAGCCACAGACCAGCGCAGACACCCGTCATTGTCGTATCACTGGAAGAGAGCCACGTCACATCTCCAAACAGCCCAATGGTCACGGAAAGAGAGCCATGTCACATCTCCAAACGGCCCAATGGGCACGGAAAGAGAGCCATGTCACATCTCCAAACGGCCCATGGTCACGGAAAGAGAGCCATGTCACATCTCAAACAGCCCAATAGTCACGGAAAGAGAGCCATGTCACATCTCCAAACAGCCCAATGGTCACGGGCCTAACCATGCGCGCAGTGAATGAAGGAAGCACGGTGGGTTCCCCCCCCCCCCCGCCTCCCCTCCCCCCTTTTTTTTTGTAGTAGCGCAGTCCACGCTAGTTGCTATGGGGGAGATCACTGAACGCCATGTTCAAACCTGAGCGCCGACGACTGACATAGGATCGTCAACCTATGCAACAGGAACACACACACACACACACACACACACACACACACACACACACACACACACACACACACACACACGAAACACACACACACACACACACACACACACACACACACACACACACACGAAAACACACACACACACACAACACACACACACACACACACACACACACACCACACACACACACACACACACACACACGCACGCACGCACGCACGCACGCACGCGCGCGAGCATGCACACACACTCACACACACACACACACACACACACACACAACAACACACACCACAACACACACACACACACACACACACACACACACACACACACCACACACACACACACACACATGGAGTAGAGGGTAAGAGAGGGTCACAGAGGTCATCACGTCTGCCCCTGCGGACTGAAGCTGAAAGTTATTTATTTTAGATTAGCTTTCATTGATCTTCACACAAAGTGACATTTCTCCATTTCCCCGCTCCCAATCCGCCTCACATTGTACCGAGAGCCAGCCAGGCAACAGACAGCTCTGGACAGGGAGCGGCTGGAGGGAGGGGGGGGGGGGGGGGGTAGGGTTCGGGGACGGGGATGAAGAGGGTCGAGACGGTAGTATGGAGGGTAAAGAGGAAGGCAAAGGGGATTGACATGGAAAGTAAGGTAGAAGAGGGTTAATGGGTGAGCGACACAAAGGGCTGAGGGAGTTTAGGGGTTGAGAGGCTTTGGCAGCATTTCTTCTCGATCAGGAGTTCAGACGACTCTGGAAGCACCTCTCCTGGCAAGAAACCAGAGCTCAGTAGGCAGAAAGTCTAGCGAGAGTTTACAGCAGGTCTCCAGAGAACAAACCCTCCTCAGTACCTGTGTTTGGGCACTACATTCATGCGGTCTAGGAGGATCGAGCTGCATCCAGGCCATGACTCCTAGGTGCCTTTCTGCTGTCAGATAGTTTTCAGGTGCTACCGGAATTTGAAAAGAAGGAAGTACGTCTAAAGGCGTTGCCTTTTTAGCGGATGTCTTACTTGCACCAGACTCTTGTTTGGTGATGAGATGGGAAACTGACGCTTCATGGTGGTCACTTTGACCCTCCTCCAGCAGATCCGGTTGGACCTCTCTTCAGCTACCTTGGCCCTTGTCTTGAAGGTTTTAGTTTACTTCGTTCTAGAAATCCAGCGCTGTTTCATGAGATCATAGTGTGAAGAGTCTGTTATTGTAGTAACGGTTGTATTGTTTGTCTTATGTCATCGTCGGTTCTGTCCTTAGTTTTATGTCATCGAGGCTGCATTGTTTGTAATAAGATCTTTGGTTGTTTTGTGTTTCTTGTGTTGTTTAGCATTTTGTACAGGTTGTTGTTTGTCTTCTCATTATTGTTACAGGTTGTGTTGTTTGTCTCACAATAATTACAGGCTGTTTTGTTTGTTTTAGCACTTTTTATCGCTTGTGTTGTTGGTCT
>CM031608.1:3515438-3517938 GCA_018398815.1 Conus ventricosus
TACGATTATTCCAAGTTGTGTTGGTCTTACTATAATTACAGGCTGTGTTGTTTGTGTTACTATTATAGCAGACTGTACTGTCTGCCTTACAATAATAACAGGGTGTATTGTTTGTGTCACTATTATAGCAGGCTATACTGTCTGCCTTACAATAATAACAGGGTGCATTGTTTGTGTCAACTATTATAGCAGGCTATACTGTCTGCTTTCATAATAACAGGGTGTATTGTTTGTGTTACTATTATAGCAGGTATACTGTCTGCTTTACAATAATAACAGGGTGTATTGTTTGTGTTACTATTATAGCTGGTTTATACTGTCTGCTTTACAATAATAACAGGGTGTATTGTTTGTGTTTACTATTATAGCAGGCTATACTGTTGCTTTACAATAATAGCAGGCTGTGTTGTTTGTATTACTATTATAGCCGGCTTTACTGTCTGCTTTACAATAATAACAGGTTTGTGTTGTTTGTATTACTATTATTGCAGGCTATACTGTCTGCTTTACAATAATAACAGGCTGTGTTGTTTGTGTTATTTTTATAGCAGGCTATACTGTCTGCTTTACAATAATAACAGGGTGTATTGTTTGTTACTATTATAGCAGGCTATACTGTCTGCTTTACAATAATAACAGGGTTGTATTGCTTGTGTTACTATTATAGCAGGCAATTACTGTCTGCTTTACAATAATAACAGGCTGTATTGTTTGTGTTACTATTATAGCAGGCTCTACTGTCTGCTTTACAATAATAACAGGCGTATTGTTTGTGTTACTATTTTTAGCAGGCTATACTGTCTGCTTTACAATAATAACAGGCTGTGTTGTTTGTTTTTACTATTACAGCTGGCTATACTGTCTGCTTTAAAATTTAATAACAGGCTGTGTTGTTTGTGTTACTATTATAGCAGGCTGTACTGTCTGCCTTACAATAATAACAGGCTGTGTTGTTTGTGTTACTATTATAGCAGGCTATACTGTCTGCTTTACAATAATAACAGGGTGTATTGTTTGTGTTACTATTATAGCAGGCTATACTGTCTGCTTTACAATAATAACAGGGTGTATTGCTTGTGTTACTATTATAGCAGGCTCTACTGTCTGCTTACAATAATAACAGGCTGTGTTGTTTGTGTTACTATTACAGCTGGCTATACTGTCTGCTTTACAATAATAACAGACTGTGTTGTTTGTGTTACTATTATAGCAGGCTGTACTGTCTGCCTTACAATAATAACAGGCTGTGTTGTTTGTGTTACTATTATAGCAGGCTATACTGTCTGCTTTACAATAATAACAGGCTGTATTGTTGTTACTATTATAGCAGGCTTACTGTCTGCCTTACAATGATAACAGGCTGTATTGTTTGTTTTTACTATTTAGCAGGCTGTACTGTCTGCCTTACAATAATAACAAGCTGTGTTGTTTGTGCTACTATTATAGCAGGCTATACTGTCTGGTTTACAATAATAACAGGCTGTGTTGTTTGTGTTACTATTACAGCTGGCTGTACTGTCTGCCTTAAAATAATAACAGGCTGTGTTGTTTGTGTTACTATTATAGCAGGCTTACTGTCTGCTTTACAATAATAACAGGGTGTATTGTTTGTGTTACTATTATAGCAGGCTATACTGTCTGCTTTACAATAATAACAGGGTGTATTGCTTGTGTTTACTATTATAGCAGGCTCTACTGTCTGCCTTACAATAATAACAGGCTGTGTTGTTGGTGTTACTATTACAGCTGGCTATACTGTCTGCTTTACAATAATAACAGGGTGTATTGTTTGTGTTATATTTTTTAGCAGGCTATACTGTTGCTTTACAATAATTAACAGGGTCTATTGCTTGTGTTACTATTATAGCAGGCTCTACTGTCTCCCTTTAAACAATATAACAGGCTGTGTTATTTGTGTTACTATTACAGCTGGCTATACTGGTCTGCTTTACTATAATATAACAGGCTGTGTTGTTTGTGTTACTATTATAGCAGGCTGTACTGTCTGCCTTACAATAATAACAGGCTGTGTTGTTTGTGTTACTATTATAGCAGGCTATACTGTCTGCTTTACAATAATAACAGGCTGTATTGTTTGTTACTATTATAGCAGGCTCTACTGTCTACCTTACAATAATAACAGGCTGTAGTGTTTGTGTTACTATTATAGCAGGCTGTACTGTCTCCCTTACAATAATATACAGGCTGTGTTGTTTGTGTTACTATTATAGAGGCTTTTACTGTCTGGTTTACATTAATAACAGGCTGTGTTGTTTGTGTTACTATTACAGCTGGCTGTACTGTCTGCCTTACAATATTAACAGGCTGTGTTGTTTGTGTTACTATTATAGCAGGCTATACTGTCTGCTTTACAATAATAACAGGGTGTATTGTTTGTGTTACTATTTATAGCTGGCTATACTATCTGCTTTACAATAATAACAGGGTGTATTGCTTGTGTTACTATTATAGCAGGCTCTACTGTCTGCCTTACAATAAT
>CM031608.1:3542591-3545091 GCA_018398815.1 Conus ventricosus
GAGGGAGTGAGAGGAGAGAGATTGAGAGAGAGAGTTAGTTTAGCAGGTTCAACCCGTGTCTTTCACTTCCTTGCGTTAAACCCAACTTTAATTCTTTTTTTTTTTTCAGGTGTAATTTGTTTCATGAATTGTTAAAAACAAAATCGGGTTGAAGCCCGACTAGGTTCTAAAAGGTTTCTGATGTGGCTTCAAATTTCAGCTTCTGTGTGGTGCTACATCATGCTGTAGTCATCTGTTGGTACAACAAGAAGCTAATCTAGGTGGGGGAATCCCGCAACGGCTGATGTTTGAGGGTAAGGGTGTTATCAACCATCCCTATCGGGGGCGAAATTTCAGTAGGATGAGGACATGAAACCCAGTGGTGTGTGAACATGCAGGGCACGAGATCCAATACTCCAGGTAATGTTCCCGCGGTCTGTGTCAGCAAGCTGATAGGTTAATGGCAAACACAGAAATTCATATATCTGCGCCAACTCCGGAAACGGAACTTGTCTGCTAAAATACAGAAGGGCCGAAACATATAAATTACACCAAAAACGGAAATAAACAAGTCAAAACACGCAAAAGGTTCAAACATGGGGTGCGTAAGCGCAATCACTACGTATCTAAAGCATACATGTTTGTTAGTCCTACGACGATAGATTACGTGTCGTAAACCATACGACCCTTTAAGATACGTGTCTATTTCATACAATTGACCTTGTATGAAAAAGTATTCATGTTCGCTGTTTCTCTTGGAACTACGTGTCTATATCGCTTATGCGTTTGCTTACTGCAGAAAGAAAGAAAATAGTGGTCAACGGCCCGTTGTATGGGGATGAGTGTTGTAGGCAATCACTACTGGATAATGTCTGTAGGTCACATTGGGGAGGCGCCATATGTTCCCAAGGTTTGTTCCCCCAGGTCTATGTCCCACTCCATATTCCCCAGGTTATGATTCCCCCACCTAACTAACCGTGAAGTACGGACCTCGTGTCGTACGTGTCCACGTGCCGTTGTGTGATCCGTGTCATTGTGACAATCATGTCGTTGGGGACCACATGTCGCTTTGTGACCTCGTGCCCGTACGTGTTCCTCGTGCCATTACGTGACCTCGTGTAGTACGTAACATCGTTGCCGTACTGATCTGGTATCGTACGTGACCGGATTGTCATATTGTTACAGAATCTAAGTTGTATTCCTGACTAGATATGTTGCAATGTTCATGTTGTTTGCTTTAACCCGAGAGAAGTGCGGAATTAAATTTAATTGTTACAAGATGTATTGATCCTTTCTTTGCCTTGCTTTGTTTTTCTCTGTATTTGGTGACTGGAGTCATGTTATCATTAATTGTTGTTCATTATTTACCAGTTCTTTAGTTAATGTGTCAGTTACACGCGTGTTTCCATAGCTATACGGGTTGGTGACTTACGTTAAAATTCCTGAGTCCCTGAAGTTATGTGGATGGTTTAGAATGCGTCAAAATATAATTTTTTGTAAATCATTTTATTTCCTAGTTCCCATCCCTCCTCCGCATTAGGGATCCAAGACCCTGGGCTAAGGCCAAAGTACCAATAAAAATGGTTCAGAGTTCCGTAGTTGCATAAATTGCGATAATTGAAATTACCAAATTACAGAAATCGAAGGAGAGAGAGAGAGAGAGAGAGGAGAGAGGAAGAGGAGAGAGTGAGGAGAGAGAGAGAGAGAGAGAGAGCAGAGGTGAGAGAGAGACAGAAGAGATAATTTGAGAGAGACAAAGACAGAGAGACAGAGATAATTAGAGAGAGACAAATACAGCGAGTCAGAGATTAATTAGAGAGAGGGAGAGGAGAGAGAGAGAGAGGGGAGTGAGAGAGAGAGAGTGAGAAGAGAGAAGAGAGGAGAGAGACGAGAGGAGAAGAGAGAGAGATGAGAGGAGAATGGAGGAGAGAGAGAGAGATGCGGAGACAGAGAGATTGCGGAGACAGAGAGATTTCAGACAGAGATTAATTAAAGAACTCTCTTCTCTCTTCTTCCCCCCCCCCCCCGCCCTTTCCTCTCTCTTTCTCTCTCTCTCTTCTCTCTCTCTCTCTCTCAACAAGGTGGGCAAGAACAGAAGGCGTGTGCTCAAAACAGTATCGGTATTTAATTGATGATGAGTAATGAGGCTAGTCTGTTCAATACAAAAATCAGCGCTGCAGTGCAGCTGTTCTACATTTTCATCTTGTAGAGCTATTGCAGTGTGTCTGAAGAAAGAATAGAAACAAAACACACGGAAAGTATGTAGAAGCTACTGCCAAAGTAGGCTTAAGGGACAGTAGAGCAATAGGAAGATCGCAAGTCTGCCTTCGAACTTTTTCTCATTTTTTGCATTATATAGAGCTAATCAAAATGTCCAATTAGTGACAGAGGGCAGTCGCTTTTTAGCTACTTTTCGTTACTTCTCGTTGTGCCAAAACAAGGTAGGGGTTTGAATACGTAGTGCTATTGCTACATGATAATGCGAAGGACTCTCTCTCTCTCTCTCTCTCTCTCTCTCTCT
>CM031608.1:3547591-3562591 GCA_018398815.1 Conus ventricosus
AAAAAAAAAAAAAACCTGAGACATTCGAAAGAATTACTGCATAAAAAGGTCCAGATGACTGTGATGATGAGGAAGTTGGGGACAGGTCTGTTGGGGACAGGTCTGTTGACAGGTCTGTTGGGGACAGGTCTGTTCACAGGTCTGTTGGGGACAGGTCTGTCGGTCTGTGGATCGTGACAGGTCTGTTGGACAGGTCTGTTGGGGACAGGTCTGTTGGCAGGTCTGTTGGCAGGTCTGTTGGCAGGTCTGTTGGCAGGTCTGTTGGCAGGTCTGTTGGGGAACAGGTCTGTTGACAGGTCTGTTGGGGACAGGTCTGTTCGGGACATGTCTGTTGGGGACAGGTCTGTTGGGACAGGTCTGTTGGGGACAGGTCTGTTGGCAGGTCTGTTGGGACAGGTCAATTGGCAGGTCTGTTGGGGACAGGTCTGTTGGGGACAGGTCTGTTGGGGACAGGTCTGTTGAGGACAGGTCTGTTGACAGGTCTGTTGGGGACATGTCTGTTGGGGACAGGTCTGTTGGTGACAGGTCTGTTGGGGACATGTCTGTTGGGGACAGGTCTGTTGGGGACAGGTCTGTTGGGGACAGGTCTGTTAGGGACAGGTCTGTTGGCAGGTCTGTTGGGGACAGGTCTGTTGGCAGGTCTGTTGACAGGTCTGTTGGGGACAGGTCTGTTGGAGACAGGTCTGTTGGGGACAGGTCTGTTGGCAGGTCTGTTGACAGGTCTATTGGGGACAGGTCTGTTGGGGACAGGTCTGTTGGGGACAGGTCTGTTGGCAGGTCTGTTGGGGACAGGTCTGTTGGGGACAGGTCTGTTGGGGACAGGTCTGTTGGCAGGTCTGTTGGGGACAGGTCAGTTAGGGACAGGTCTGTTGGGGACAGGTCTGTTGGGGACAGGTCTGTTGGGGACAGTTCTGTTGGCAGGTCTGTTGGGGACAGGTCTGTTGGGAAGGTCTGTGGGGACAGGTCTGTTGTCGTTGGGGACAGGTCTGTTGGGGACAGGTCTGTTTTGGACAGGTCTGTTGGGGACAGGTCTGTTGGCAGGTCTGTTGGGGACAGGTCTGTTGGGGACAGGTCTGTTGGGGACTTGCAGGTCTGTTGGGGACAGGTCTGTTGGGGAAGGTCTGTTGGGGGACAGGTCTGTTGGGGACATGGTCTGTGGGGACAGGTCTGTTGGGGACAGGTCTGTTGACAGGTCTGTTGGGGACATGTCTGTTGGAGACAGGTCTGTTGGTGACAGGTCTGTTGGGGACATGTCTGTTGTGGACAGGTCTGTTGGGGACAGGTCTGTTAGGGACAGGTCTGTTCGGGACAGGTCTGTTGGCAGGTCTGTTGGGGCAGGTCTGTTGGCAGGTCTGTTGACAGGTCTGTTGGGGACAGGTCTGTTGGGGACAGGTCTGTTGGGGACAGGTCTGTTGGCAGGTCTGTTGACAGGTCTGTTGGGGACAGGTCTGTTGGGGACAGGTCTGTTGGGGACAGGTCTGTTGGCAGGTCTGTTGGGGACAGGTCTGTTGGGGACAGGTCTGTTGGGGACAGGTCTGTTGGGGACAGGTCTGTTGGCAGGTCTGTTGGGGACAGGTCTGTTAGGGACAGGTCTGTTGGGGACAGGTCTGTTGGGGACAGGTCTGTTGGAGGACAGGTCTGCTTTTGGACAGGTCTGTTGGGGACAGGTCTGTTGGGGACAGGTCTGTTGTTGTTGGGGACAGGTCTGTTGGGGACAGGTCTGTTGGGGACAGGTCTGTTGGGGACAAGTCTGTTGGGGACAGGTCTGTTGGGGACAGGTCTGTTGGGGACAGGTCTGTTGGCAGGTCTGTTGGGGACAGGTCTGTTAGGGACAGGTCTGTTGGGGACAGGTCTGTTGGGGACAGGTCTGTTGGGGACAGGTCTGTTGGCAGGTCTGTTGGGGACAGGTCTGTTGGGGACAGGTCTGTTGTTGTTGGGGACAGGTCTGTTGGGGACAGGTCTGTTTTGGACAGGTCTGTTGGGGACAGGTCTGTTGGCAGGTCTGTTGGGGACAGGTCTGTTGGGGACAGGTCTCTTGGGGACAGGTCTGTTGGGGACAGGTCTGTTGGCAGGTCTGTTGGGGACAGGTCTGTTGGGGACAGGTCTGTTGTTGTTGGGAAAGGTCTGTTGGGGCCAGGTCTGTTGTTGGGGACAGGTCTGTTGGGGACAGGTCTGTTGGGGACAGGTCTGTTGACAGGTCTGTTGGGGACATGTCTGTTGGAGACAGGTCTGTTGGGTGGACAGGTCTGTTGGGGACATGTCTGTTGGGGGACAGGTCTGTTGGGGACAGGTCTGTTAGGGACAGGTCTGTTAGGACCGGTCTGTTGGCAGGTCTGTTGGGGCAGGTCTGTTGGCAGGTCTGTTGACAGGTCTGTTGGGGACAGGTCTGTTGGGGACAGGTCTGTTGGGGACAGGTCTGTTGGCAGGTCTGTTGCAGGTCTGTGGGACAGGTCTGTTGGGGACAGGTCTGTTGGGGACAGGTCTGTTGGGGACAGGTCTGTTGGCAGGTCTGTTGGGGACAGGTCTGTTGGGGACAGGTCTGTTGGGACAGGTCTGTGGGGACAGGTCTGTTGGGGACAGGTCTGTTGGCAGGTCTGTTGGGGACAGGTCTGTTAGGGACAGGTCTGCTGGGGACAGGTCTGTTGGGGACAGGTCTGTTGGGACAGGTCTGTTGGCAGGTCTGTTGGGGACAGGTCTGTTGGGGACAGGTCTGTTGTTGTTGGGGACAGGTCTGTTGGGGACAGGTCTGTTGGGGACAGGTCTGTTGGGGACAGGTCTGTTAGGGACAGGTCTCGATGCTATTGGCAGGTACCCTAGAACAGAAACAGTACATATCCTCTATCTTTTGTTCTTTTGCGTTCCCGGAACTTAACCCCAAGGTTAACCTGACACTTCCGTCAGAAAAATAACCTTTATGTTCCATGCAGAAAACCGCCGATATATGTGAACAGTTGTTATCTATATTCAGGACCACAGAGTACAACAAATGATTGTTGGTACAGTTTGTAAATGTACGTTTCTGTAATGCAAATCTATTTCACAGATTAAATTATTTGTTCATATTTGTATTGTAGATGCACGGAATTCTTGCTTGTTTTTAAGAAAATGTCTGTTGAGTCCACACACTGCCCTCCCCATCTTTGCACCCCCCCTCCCTTTCCTCTTAATCAGCCCTGCCTTCCACCCCACTAGCACACCCATCACACATAACCACCACGCCTGCACCCAAAAACTAAAAAAAAAAAGTTTCCGTCTAGGGCACAGCAAAGAAGTAACCATGGCAGCATAAATCCCACTTTCTCCTTTTTTATTTGACGGGTTAGAATGTAACGGAGGAGAATGCTTTGGGGGAAAGGTGATGCGGGGTGGTGGAAGGGAGGTGGAACTTGACATTTACACGAAATAGCAGGGCGTAACTCTCCCAGGGATTTGTGTGTTTGACCTTTTGTGTGTTTAAGCCACTTTCCATTGTTTTGTTTATGTTTTGCACTTCTGTCCAAACAGACCTGTTTTATGCTGGTATTTCTTTGTTTCCCTAACCCACTAAATGGAGACATTGGCCACAGGAACATTAACTGGTGTGTTTGTCCTCATGCCTAACTGTGTATATACAAGCTGCTAATTTCTTTTTGTCCTGTTGGGTCTCTAGGTATGTTCGCCTGGAGACGGGGAGGAAGGGGGGAGGGGGCATGTTTTTCCTGGAGGGGGGTGAGGGCGGATTGGGGGAAGGGAAGGAGAAGGAGAGAAGGGAGAGAAGTATGCAAAGCTTTTACAACCAGATTCACAGAATGTTTTCACCATGGTGACTTTCTTCTATGCACAAAACAGCTGTTTATTGCGTTTAATTTAACGCATAAGAGAAGAAGAAGAAGAAGAAGAAGAAGAAGAAGAAGAAGAAGAAGAAGAAGAAGAAGAAGAAAAACAAAAACAAAGTGGAGATGAAATCATCAACTGAAAGCAGACTCCTTACGCATGCCGATGCTGATGATGAAAAAGTAGCAAAAGTCTTCTGAGGGTTAAGTAGTTTCATTCAAAATGAAGTAACGAAGACCAGCTACTAGACATCAAATGAAGTAACGAAGACCAGCTACAGACATCAAATGAAGTAACGAAGACCAGCTACAAGACATCAAATGAAGTAACGAAGATCAGCTACAAGACATCAAATGAAGTAACGAAGACCAACTACAAGACATCAAATGAAGTAACGAAGATCAGCTACAAGACATCAAATGAAGTAACGAAGACCAACTACAAGACATCAAATGAAGTAACGAAGATCAGCTACAAGACATCAAATGAAGTAACGAAGACCAACTACAAGACATCAAATGAAGTAACGAAGACCAACTACAAGACATCAAGCCAGAAATACATTAGTTGAGTTTGGAAGGTTTTATTTTTTGTCTGACCTGTTTAACAATACGACACTTCTTTTCTTATATGAAGAGAAGCGATTACATTAAAAGTAACGGTGCATCAGGAGGAAACTGTCGTGTTATATCACACGTCGGGCATTCTACGATTCTACAAACCATTCTATAGATTCAACTCACAATCTGTACGAGTTTGTCTGTCCTTCGAGTTTAAAGTTGTATTCTGTAACTGCTACAATGAAACTGAATGAAAAGAAAATAGAATAAGCAGAGATATGCATGAATATTGGGCAATGAATTAATATGTTTTGCCCATGTAAAAAAAAAAAGAGAGAGAGATAAAATCAGATATTCATTACGCTATTTCAAAACTCCCCAGTTGTTACTGATGATTGGTCAGTATCCTCACAGACATATTTCGGTACTGAGAAGCCCCCCCCCCCCCCCCCCCCCCCCAAAAAAAGAAAAAGAAAAAAGAAAAAAAGAAGAGCAGCTCATATAGAGACGAGTCTGCATGCAATGACGCCATCTAGACAAGCAGTCCGTTTCCCTCACACAACTGTTTCCACTTTCAATGACTATTCTGTCAAATGCTGCTCAACCATGGAGACGTTTGTAGGAAAATCCTATTATGTTGTCCCCGATGAAAAAAAAATGTCTGCGTAAACAACAACGACCCAGAGATTTATTGGTGACGCCAAGAATCTTATCGGTAACACTTCATTAAATGGAAACAGGATAAAATGTAGTTTCATCCAAATCAGTTCAAGACATGATATTGTGATTCAAAATGCTTCATAAAGGTAAACTGTATTTTACCTAGGACATGGAGATACTCATGCCAGCATATTCCTTAACCAGATAATATGATCTTCAGAACACTTGTGGATATATCTGGCATAACACCACCAGATATATTTTATATATTGCTGTTTGTGCCAATGTAAGTATACCTAGACAGTCTTAGCAGTCTGGTGATGAGAATTGTCGCTGTGTATTGCTGAGCTATGACCAACATCACTGTAGACGTGCACATTCCTTTCCCACCCCACATTTCTCTTCCTTTTCGTCTCCTTCCATTTGTGTTTTTCTTTTCTTTTTCTCTTTCTCTGCCCTTTTCATGTTCTGTGCTTTCGGCTTTCCCCGTCTTTCTTTCTTTCGCTATTTCCTCCCCCACAACTTCTTTTCCTGTCTACTAAGTCGTCTCATAACTAGGTAGAGCCCAGTGATGGAGGTGTTGTGATGTTGCGTGACGGGATGTGGAAGAGCAATTTATTGCCACATTACTCTGGGGGCAGTGCGGAAAATGCATGTGCTGATTCGTTTTGTCAACTCACGCAGACCAGTAGGAGAGAGAGAGAGAGAGAGAGAGAGAGAGAGAGAGAGAGAGAGAGAGAGAGAGAAGAGAAGAGAGAGAGAGAGAGAGAGAGAGAGAGGGAGTGTGTGTGTGTGTGTGTGTGTGTGTGTGTGTGTGTGTGTGTGTGTGTGTGTGTGTGTGTTGTGTGTGTGTGTGTGTGTGTGTGTGTGTGTGTGTGTGTGTGTGTCCTTGCACGTACGCGCGCGCATGTGAACGTGTGTATGAGAGGGAGAGAGAGAGAGAGAGAGAGAGAGAGAGAGAGAGAGAGGAGGTGTGTGTGTGTGTGTGTGTGTGTGTGCGTGGTGCGTGGTGTGTGTGTGTGTGTGTGTGTGGTGTGTGTGTGTGTGTGTGTGTGTGTGTGTGTGTGTGTGTGTGTGTGTGTGTGTGTGTGTGTGTGTTGTGTGTGTGTGCGCGTGCGTGCTTGCGGGTACGCGCGCGCATGTGAACGTGTGTTTGAGGAGAGAGAGAGAGAGAGAGAGAGAGAGAGAGAGAGAGAGAGAGAGAGAGAGAGAGAGAGAGACAGACAGAGAGAGACATAGAGAGAGAGAGAGAGAGAGATTTGCGTGTTGGCGGTAATGGTCAAACTGACAGAGGACGGTGGAATTACTGATATGTTTACGATTTAGATGACAGCAGCCCCACCCCCACACACCACCCCTTCTCTCTCTCTCTCTCTCTCTCTCTCTCTCTCTCTCTCTCTCTCTCTCTCTCTCTCTCTCTCTCTCTCTCCTCTCTCTCTGACTGACTGACTGACTGTCTGTGTGTCCGTCTGTCCATCTATCTATCTTTCCGTCAGTCTGCCTGTCCATCTGCTTGTCTGTTTCTCTGTCTGTCTCCGTCTCTGTCTCTGTCTCTGCCTCTCTCTCATTTATAGATGGAACATCCATAGGTGAATTACCAAAGGAAAATGCGCGTGTGTGTGCGTGCGTGCCTGCGTGCTTGCGTGCGTGAGTGCGAGCGCGCGCGTGTGTGTATGTGTGTGTGTGTGTGTGTGTGTGTGTGTGTGTGTGTGTGTGTGTGTGTGCGTTGTGTGTGTGTGTGTGTGGTGTGTGTGCGTGTGCGTGTGTGTGTGTGTGTGTGTGTGTGTGTGTGTGTGTGTGTGTGTGTGTGTGTTGTGAGGCACGTAAACGTAGATATGTGGTCAACGTGAACTGGTTTTTCCTTTACTGGTTCACTGTCCATCATTTTCTGTGTCTGTGCCAGCTGGCCAGCCTCAGGCTGAAGGTCACGGGAACATAGAGATATACATGTCCACAGTCATTACTGGTTCACTGTCCATTATTTGCTGTCTGTGTCAGATGGCCAGCCTCAGGCTGAAGGTCACGGGAACATAGAGATATACATGTCCACAGTCATTACTGGTTCACTGTCCATTATTTGCTGTCTGTGTCAGATGGCCAGCCTCAGGCTGAAGGTCACGGGAACATAGAGATATACATGTCCACAGTCATTACTGGTTCACTGTCCATTATTTGCTGTGTCTGTGTCAGATGGCCAGCCGCAGGCTGAAGGTCACGGGAACATGGAGATATACATGTCCACAGTCATTACTGGTTCACTGTCCATTATTTGCTGTGTCTGTGCCAGCCTCAGGCTCAAGGTCACGGGAACATGGAGACATACATGTCCACAGTCCATCGCAAATAGAACACATTCAAGGTTTGACTATCGCCAAGGGCTTTAGTATAGGCCAGCCACCTGATTGTGCTCCTTGTTGATGTCTTTGTACTTTGCAGCTTGACGTATTAGATGTTGTGGAGCAGTTATAGACCAAGCGGCAGGTTTTGAGATGCAACGTGGTCTATATCATCTTGTCTGCTCGTTGTACCCATTTTTGGCATTGCTGATATAATGTAGTCTGCATCGCCTTGAAGAGAGAGGAGAGAGAGAGAGAGAGAGAGAGAGAGAGAGAGAGAGAGAGAGAGAGAGAGAGAGAGAGAGAGAGAGAGAGAGAGAGAGAGAGAGAGAGAAAGAGAGGACATGACTGATGCTGTTTAGTCTATAACTGTGTCTCTATTTTGTGACATAACATGCTGTATATTTCATGGAACGTTGTTTGAATGTTATGACATTGCAGAATCTTGCGACGGATTCGACAAAGATAAGTGATGGCTCGTTCTTCATTTTCGTTGTCCCGTGTGTTGGTTATCTTGCCTGAGGAAGACCTAAGAGGTCGAAACGTGTCGTGTTTGGTCTTGTGATTCGTTTGTCCACGTTGATCGCTGGAGTCGTTATAAACACCCTTTAAAATCTGTTCAAATGCAATATCGTTTGCTGTAACCTTGTCTGCAAGTCATGACAGAGATACTGTGTAGTCTATGTAACCTTTTCTGTGCGTCATGACAAAGCAAATGCTGTGCAATATATCTATCTGTCTGCAAATTGTAATTGAGCAGGTACTGTGTCGTCTATGTAACCTTGTTTGCACGTCAACGCCTCACAGATGTTGTGTATTCTGCATGACCTTGTCCACATATCATGACACAGCTGATGAAGCGTATTATAAATGGCTTAGTCCACACGTCATAACAACTGCAATCTCGTTTTCAGTTCTCAGATGCAACGTTACGCGTTGGGCATAGCTGCATGTCGTAACTTAACCAGTTCGAGAAGAACAATATTTAACAAATATTTCAGTTTCGGAGAAGAACAATATTTACAATATTTCAGTTCGAGTAGAACAATATTTACAATATTTCAGTTCGAGAAGAACAATATTTACAATATTTCTAACATTCCAGCTTACCACTTTCCTAGCCTCTTATAACATCACTACCATCACTGTAGAGTTACAATCACAATTATTAATTTAACAAAACTATTAATATAATTATTAATATGCCCATTAGATTCCATCCTTCCCATAATTTACATCTTCTGTTTCCTTCTGTTCTTCCTGTCCTCCCCCCTCCCTCCTCCCCTTGTTTGTTGTTGTTGTTGTTGTTGTTGTTGTTGTTGTTGTTGTTGTTGTTTTGTGTTTGTTTTATTTCCTCTAGTACCTTTAGTATCATTACTATTATTAATATTTTATTTTTTTATTATTTTTATATATTCATTCTATTACCACTATCATTTTTCAATTATTTATTTATGCATTTATTATCATTATTTTTTTTCAACTTATGTTATAATTATTTATTTATTTATTTTATTTTATTTATTTATTTTTTATTTATGTATTATTATTATTATGAAAACGTATTTCTAAATATATTTCTGTATCATGCTTTTATTAGCTTAACCTTCACAATGGTTGTTAGCAGTATCATCAGTAACACTATTGCTAGTATTGATACTACCACCACTAGCATTGACATCGCCATCGCCTTCGCCGCTGGGACTGTTGCCACGGCAACCTTGCTGTTTAAGAATCCTCTAACCCACTCTCCTTTCTCACATACTACAGCTGCTATTGCCTTGTTGTCACCAAGATTGGTAGTAATCCTGTCTTGATTTATTTTTTCAATATTTTGACCATTATTACTATTCCTATCAGAAATATAATTATCATCATTACGACCTTGACTCACACATTATTTCCCTTCCAACAGCCTCGTTCTCGTTCAACGCCTTCCTTGTGCTGAACTCTGAAGCGATCAAAGCTAAGTGACAAACAAAGCACAGGACAAGACACAATGCATTTCGACCTCTTGGGTCTTCTTCAGGCAAAAAAGAAAAGAAAAAGATCACATTTAACATTTAGGACAGTACAAACAAAGAACGAAGAGTGACTTATCTGTCCATGTGTTCAAACAAAGAACGAAGAGTGACTTATCTGTCCATGTGTTCAAACAAAGAACGAAGAGGGACTTATCTGTCCATGTGTTCAGACAAAGAACGAAGAGTGACTTATCTGTCCATGTGTTCTGAACACATGGACAGATAAGTCACTTTTCGTTCTTTGTTTGTACTGTCCTAAATGTGATCTGGGTGTTGTTGTTTTTTGCCTGAAGAAGACCCAAGAGGTCGAAATGCATTGTGTCTTGTCCTAGGCTTTGTTTGTCTATGTCCTTGGCGGTAACTAACCCCCTCTCTTTCTAAATTTTGCTTCATTCACCGCCCTCAGTCACTCCATTTTGAAAGCTAAGGGAATTTTCTTTGTCCTATTTGTTTGTATCTTGCCTGAAGAAGACCTAAGAGGTCGAAACGCGTCGTGTTTTGTCTTGTGCCTCGTTTGTCCATGTTTCTCTGGGCTGTTCGCTAACACTTATCTAAGATATGTTTAGCCTGTTCAGCTGAGTCCGCACACAGTGACGACTCTGTGAGAATATTCATGTAAACTCTGTGTGAACCCTGTGTGTGATATCGGTGTTATCTGATAAGAGGTGCCTGTCAACCGTTGTTGACTTTGAAGTAACCCAGAACTCGGCGCTGCCGTTGCCATCGGCATTCTGATCATTGACTTCACGCTGTCTGGAATCGTCTCCTTCATTCCGGTCACGTGGGTTGTGTCCCTTGTCACTGGACACCAGCCCTGACCACACGATGACCGCTGTGTGGTCATGGCTCTGAGAGATGTTCAGATGACTTTAAAACAGATCAGGCCGGATATCGGTCAGTTTGAATTGCATCATCATCATCATCATCATCATCATCATCATCATCATCATCATCATCATCCATGACATATTATTATTATTATTATTATCATTATTATTATTATTATTATTACTATTATTATTATTATATTTATGTTGTTGTTGTTATTGTTATTATTATTATTATATTATTATTATTTTATATTATTATTATTATTATTATTATTATTATTAATTATTATTATTATTATTATTACTGCCATTCTTGTTTGTAGTAGTAGTATAGTAGTGTAGTAGTAGTAGTGTAGTAGTAGTAGTAGTAGTAGTAGTAGTAGTAGTAGTCGTACTGTTGTTATTGCAGTTGTAGTTGTCGTTAATCTTGATTGTTGTTGTTATCATTATACACAATATGATCTCATTAACATTTCAGCATAGTCAGAATTCATTTTCGTTTATTTTCATTGGGTTTATTTACAGCAGTGGAGGACTTTTATTTTCATTGGGTTTATTTACAGCAGTGGAGGACTTTTATTTTCATTGGGTTTATTTACAGCAGTTGAGGACTTTTATTTTCATTGGGTTTATTTACAGCAGTGGAGGACTTTTATTTTCATTGGGTTTATTTACAGCAGTGGAGGACTTTTATTTTCATTGGGTTTATTTACAGCAGTGGAGGAGTGGGGTTGGCGTTGGGCTCAACGGATTGGAGAGCAGGTCAGCCCAGAGGTGACCAAGACGATTGAGGGGGGAGTCATTGACTGTGGCGTGTGTCTGTCTGTTGGATCAGTGATGGAGTTCGCGATCATTCACCACACTACGTCGCTCTCAACCGACCCTTGCCCTCGCCTCCACCCCTCCCCACTCTACTCATACTACCCCCTCCTTCTCCTCTCTCTCTCTCTCTCTCTCTCTCTCTCTCTCTCTCTCTCTCTCTCTCTCTCTCTCTCTCTCTCTCTCTCTCTCCCTCTCTCTCTCTCTTAGTGTATGTGGAATTGTATTAAGCTAAATGTGATATTGGCTACCATTCACTGCCGTTCACCGACAGAAATATCAAGCGAGAGTTTCATGGCGACAATTTGCCGTGCCCCTGACCTGAGAGGCAGGTGCCATGTTGTTTATCACCCATTCCTTATGACAATTTGCCGTGCCCCTGGCCTGAGAGGCAGGTGCGATGCTGTTTATTACCCATTGCTATCCCTGACCTGGCAGCCAGGTGTGGTGATGTGGGTCATTCCCTGACTTGAAAACCAGGTTAATGTTTATCTTTCTCCATCATTCCTTTGTCTGAGAGACAGGTGTAATGTTTATCTTTCTCTATCATTCCTTTGTCTGAGAGACAGGTGTAATGTTTATCTTTCTCTATCATTCCTTTGTCTGAGAGCTAGGTGTAATGTTTCATCATTCTCTATCATTCCTTTATCTGAGAGCTAGGTGTAATGTTTCATCATTCTCTATCATTCCTTTGTCTGAGAGCTAGGTGTAATGTTTCATCAATCTCTATCATTCCTTTGTCTGAGAGCTAGGTGTAATGTTTCATCATTCTCTATCATTCCTTTGTCTGATAGCTAGGTGTAATGTTTTATCATTCTCTATCATTCCTTTGTCTGATAGCTAGGTGTAATGTTTCATCATTCTCTATCATTCCCTCGTCTGAGAGCTAGGTGTAATGTTTATCATTCTCTATCATTCCCTCGTCTGAGAGACAGGTGTAATGTTTATCATTCTCTATCATTCCCTCGTCTGAGAGACAGGTGTAATGTTTTATCTTTCTCTATCATTCCTTTGTCTGAGAGACAGGTGTAATGTTTTATCTTTCTCTATCATTCCTCGTCTGAGAGCTAGTGCAATGTTTCATCATTCTCTATCATTCCTTTGTCTGATAGCTAGGTGTAATGTTTCATCATTCTCTATCATTCCCTCGTCTGAGAGCTAGTGCAATGTTTCATCATTCTCTATCATTCCTTTGTCTGAGAGCTAAGTGTAATGTTTCATCATTCTCTATCATTCCCTCGTCTGAGAGCTAGTGCAATGTTTCATCATTCTCTATCATTCCTTTGTCTGAGAGCTAGGTGTAATGTTTATCATTCTCTATCATTCCCTTGTCTGAGAGCTAGGTGTAATGTTTATCATTCTCTAGCATTCCTCGTCTGAGAGCAGGTGTAATGTTTAACATTCTCTATCATTCCTTTGCAGAGGGCCAGGTGTAATGTTGTCTATCTCACTGTCTTTTCCGGATATGAGACCAGGTATGATGCTGTTGTTTGCCATTCACTGCTATTCTCTGTATGATGCTGTTGTTTGCTGTTCACTGCCATTCTCTGTATGATGCTGTTGTTTGCTGTTCACTCCCTTCTATGTATGATGCTGTTGTTTGCCTTCACTGCATTCTCTGTATGATGCTGTTGTTTGCTGTTCACTGCCATTCTCTGTATGATGCATGTTGTTTGCTGTTCACTGCCATTCTCTGTATGATGCTGTTGTTTGCTGTTCACTGTCATTCTTGTATGATGCTGTTGTTTGCGTTCACTGCTCATTCTCTGTATGATGCTGTTGTTTGCCGTTCACTGCTATTCTCTGTATGATGCTGTTGTTTGCTGTTCACTGTCATTCTATGTATGATGCTGTTGTTTGCCATTCACTGCCATTCTTGTATGATGCTGTTGTTTGCTGTTCACTGCCATTCTCTGTATGATGCTGTTGTTTGCATTCACTGCCATCTCTGATGATGCTGTTGTTTGCGTTCACTGCCATTCTCTGTATGATGCTGTTGTTTGCTGTTCACTGTCATTCTCTGTATGATGCTGTTGTTTGCTGTTCACTGCATTCTCTGTATGATGCTGTTGTTTGTGTTCACTGTCATTCTCTGTATGATGCTGTTGTTTGCTGTTCACTGTCATTCTCTGTATGATGCTGTTGTTTGCTGTATCATCCTGTGTGTTGCTGTTGTTTCTTACCTGTCATTCATTATGTACGATGCTGTTGCTTGCTGTTCACTGCCATTCTCTGTGTGATGCTGTTGTTTGCTGTTCACTGTCATTCTATGTATGATGCTGTTGTTTGCCATTCACTGCTATTCTCTGTGTGATGCTGTTGTTTGCTGTTCACTGCCATTCTCTGTATGATGATGCTGTTGTTTGCTGTTCACTGCCATTCTCTGTATGATGCTGTTGTTTGCTGTTCACTGCCATTCTATGTATGATGCTGTTGTTTGCTGTTCACTGTCATTCTATGTATGATGCTGTTGTTTGCTGTTCACTGTCATTCTCTGTATGGTGCTGTTGTTTGTTGTTCACTGCCATTCTCTGTATGGTGCTGTTGTTTGCTGTTCACTGCTATTCTATGTATGATGATGCTGTTGTTTGCTGTTCACTGCCATTCTATGTATGATGCTGTTGTTTGCTGTTCATTGCCATTCTCTGTATGATGCTGGTGTTTGCTGTTAACTGTCATTCTCTGTATGATGCTGTTGTTTGCTGTTCACTGTCATTCTCTGTATGGTGCTGTTGTTTGTTGTTCACTGCCATTCTCTGTATGATGCAGTTGTTTGCTGTTCACTGCCATTCTCTGTATGGTGCTGTTGTTTGCTGTTCACTGCTATTCTATGTATGATGCTGTTGTTTGCTGTTCATTGCCATTCTCTGTATGATGCTGTTGTTTGCTGTTCACTGTCATTCTCTGTATGATGCTGTTGTTTGTCGTTCACTGTCATTCTCTGTATGATGCTGTTGTTTGCTGTTCACTGTCATTCTCTGTATGGTGCTGTTGTTTGCTGTTCACTGTCATTCTCTGTATGGTGCTGTTGTTTGCCGTTCACTGTCATTCTCTAATCTGACAGCTGGGTGTGATGTTGTTTTCATTCGCTGCAGTTTCATGATATGAGAGCAAGGTGCCATGTTGTTGTTCATCATTCGTTGCCATTTCTAGATATGAGAGAGACGTGATACTGGGTTTTGTTGTTGTTGTTGTTGCTGTTGTTGTTTATTTGTTTGTTTGTTTGTTTCATTTACTGCCGTCTTCTGATAAGACAGGAAGGCACAATGTTATTTTTCAATACCATTCCCTGAGATGAGAGCCAGGCATGACGTTTTTGGTTATCATTCACTGCCGTTCCCTACATTAAGAGGAACATGTTATGTTTTTCTGTCGTATACCACCTTTCCCTAAGCTAGAAGGTAGGTGTGATGTTATTTATTATTTACTGCCATTCCCTGGTATGACAGCATGGTGTGGTGATATTTATAATCCACAGACATTCCATGATGTGACAGCCAGGTGTGATGAAATTTATAATCCACTGACATTCCACGATAATTATGACAGCCAGGTGTGATGATATCTATAATCCACACACATTCCACAATATGAGAGCCAGGTATGTAGATATTTATAGTCCACAGACATTGCATGATATGAGAGCCAGGTGTGATGATATATATAATCCACAGACATTGCATGATGTGACAGCCAGGTGTGATGATATCTATAATCCACAGACATTCCATGATATGACAGCCAGGTGTGATGATATCTATAATCCAGACATTGCATGATGTGACAGCCAGGTGTGATGATATTTTTAGTCCACAGACATTGCATGATGTGAGAGCCAGGTGTGATGATATCTATAATCCACAGACATTGCATGATATGACAGCCAGGTGTAATGTAATTCATCATTCACTGCCGTTCCATGGCCGGTGCATGGGCAGTAGGCGAGCATGAGGAGTCA
>CM031608.1:3587591-3597591 GCA_018398815.1 Conus ventricosus
GCTTACTTTGCTTTGATAAACCTGTGCGCCATTCCTCTTCTTATTCCATCGCTTACTTTGCTTTGATAAACCTGTGCGCCATTCCTCTTCTTATTCCATCGCTTACTTTGCTTTGATAAACCTGTGCGCCATTCCCTCTTCTTATTCCATCGCTTACTTTGCTTTGATAAACCTGTGCGCCATTCTTCTTCTTATTCCATCGCTTACTTTGCTTTGATAAACCTGTGCGCCATTCCTCTTCTTATTCCATCGCTTACTTTGCTTTGATAAACCTGTGCGCCATTCCTCTTCTTATTCCATCGCTTACTTTGCTTTGATAAACCTGTGCGCTATTCCTCTTCTTATTCCATCGCTTACTTTGCTTTGATAAACCTGTGCGCCATTCCTCTTCTTATTCCATCGCTTACTTTGCTTTGATAAACCTGTGCGCCATTCCTCTTCTTATTCCATCGCTTACTTTGCTTTGATAAACCTGTGCGCCATTCCTCTTCTTATTCCATCGCTTACTTTGCTTTGATAAACCTGTGCGCCATTCCTCTTCTTATTCCACGCTTACTTTGCTTTGATAAACCTGTGCGCCATTCCTCTTCTTATTCCATCGCTTACTTTGCTTTGATAAACCTGTGCGCCATTCCTCTTCTTATTCCATCGCTTACTTTGCTTTGATAAACCCTGTGCGCCATTCCTCTTCTTATTCCATCGCTTACTTTGCTTTGATAAACCTGTGCGCCATTCCTCTTCTTATTCCACGCTTACTTTGCTTTGATAAACCTGTGCGCCATTCCTCTTCTTATTCCATCGCTTACTTTGCTTTGATAAACCTGTGCGCCATTCCTCTTCTTATTCCATCGCTTACTTTGCTTTGATAATGATGTGAGATTAGAAGAAAAGAAGAAGTTGGTTCATGTTGGGGCTTTTGTTTCTTTGTATGTTTTGTTTTGTTGTTGTTTTCAGTCGTGCCTCTTTACGCAAAACTGACATACAAACGAATTGCAAAACTGTAGCAGCGGAGATGCGAGGTGGGTATGGTGGTGAGATAGGGGTGGGGAGAGATAGAGCGAGAATGAAAGGTGTATACTTAAGCGATGGCAGAATTGTAGCAGAGAAGGTGGGAGTGGGTGCTGAGATGAGCTAAGGAAAAGAGACTAACAGAGCCGTGATAAAACAACTTTTTAAACACATGCGTAAACTCCAACCCTGCCAACAATCCCCCTAACACCAACACTGGAGACAGACTGGTCGCCATTGTGGGGATGCAGGCTGGGAGATCGTTGCTTTGAGCTACATCAGAAGCTTTGTATTTCTAAGACTTTCTGACCCAATGTTGCAGCAGTTATGTCCCTTGATATCTTAATGGAGTGTCCTGCGCGTGCCCTTACCCATCGTCAACACAGCGCAGGCCTCCAAGGGTGGTACAGGACTGCTCCAAAGGCAGGTGGAGACAGTGCTTCTCTGGGTCCTCCCCAGCACCTTCGGGTGTTTCTTTTTCTTCTTTGTCTTAACTAGGCTGACCCTGGAGAAAGGTCCAGTGACGGTGAGGAAAGACCCACTGACCACAGGGAAAGTCCTGTTGACAGTGGGAAAGACTACAACTTTGGATTCTCTCTTGAGGGCACATAAGACCGTATGGCGAAAGCGTGGCTGTGTCTGGAGTGGCACTGTCTTCATCTGTCCGTGGGCAGGGGTGGTTGGGTCTGTGGGGTGTGCTCGGCAGCTGGAGGGTGGTGTTTTTCGCCGGTGGGCTCTGCAGTCATGAAATATGGGCTGGTACACCCATGGGGATGCTACTTTAAAGGCTGTTATGAGCTGCATCCTGTAGTCTGATTTACCTCTGTTCAGGAGCAGTTATGTCCCTCGATATCTTAATGGAGTGTCCTGCGCGTGCCTGTACCCATCGTCAACACAGCGCAGGCCTCCAAGGGTGGTACAGGACTGCTCTAAAGGCAGGTGGAGACAGTGCTTCTCTGGGTCCTCCCAGCACCTTCGGTGTTTCTTTTTCTTGTCGATGGCGACACTCGATGTCAACTTTCACAGCGCATGCAGTCGCTGACACAAATGTGATGTGTCAGTGCATTTGTGGCCAGCAATAAATGTGTATCTAATCTCGCAGCATACTTTATCTGAACTCTCTCTCTCTCTCTTCTCTTCTCTCTCTCTCTCCTCTCTTCTCTCTCTCTCTTCTCTCTTCTCTCTCTCTCTCTCTCTCTCTCTCTCTGCTCTCTCTCTCTTCTCTCTCTCAGTCTCTCTCTCTCTCTGTCTCTCTGTCTCTCTCTCTGCCTTCATTCATGATGACCATCAGTGTAATGGGGGGGGGGGGGGGGGGGGTAGGAATACTACACTGGCTTGATCTTCATTAGCCAGTCATTGATTATTTACCTCAAGCCAAAGACAACGACCACAGAAATGACTGGTGGAAGCTGACATCTCATCTCTTGCTTCTTATCGCTAAGTCATCAGATGTTTAGAAAATTCAAAATGTTCCAGTGCATTGTTTGGAAATCATCGATGTGAAGTAATATTCAATCGCTACGTCATAAGATGTCTGAAAGTTCAAATATTCTAGTGCATTGTTCAGGCATCGTCAATGTAAAGTAATATTCAATCGCTACGTCATAAGACGTTTTTAAAGTTCAAATATTCTAGTGCATTGTTCGGACATCATCGATGTGAAGTAACATTCAATCGCTACGTCATAAGATGTTTTGAAAGTCCAAATATTGTAGTGCATTGTTCGGACATCATCAATGTGAAGTAATGTTCGCAGTATTCTGAACAAACCCTGATCTAGGAAGACCAGTTTGCACAACAAGTTACATTTTCCTCTTTCATTTTTTTCTGGATTTTTTGTTTGTTTGTTTTATAGATTTTATTGTTTGTTTGTATCGAGACTTCTTTTTATTTTAGAGTTTATACATAAAAGCACTTTTAGTTATTCATGGAGCAACTCTCACAGCCATTCAAACAGGCTTCAGGAGAAAACAACATAATACTCTTGGACAGACACTGACGATAAGAAGATGAAGCGGAAGCAGAAATGTAGCCAGTGGGCACAAAAAGAAATTCCCTGGTACAAATCAAGATCTTTAGAGCAAACGCACTTTGAAAATAGAACAGAAATCGCTTCTATGGGCTGGCCGTGCTTAGCTAGAATACTGCAGAATTCAGATCTCTCAAAGAATGCAATATTTGTCTGACTGCATGTTGAGTCATTCTCTCTCTCTCCTCTCTCTCTCTCTCTCCTCTCTCTCTCTCTCTCTCTCTCTCTCTCTCTCTCTCTCTGGAATTAAGACAGGTCATATTGTCAAAATACGGAAAGGCGGATGAAAGAACGTGCAGAAGAATGAGAGCGTGTGTGTGTGCAGAGGGGGGAGGGGGGGGGGTAGGATGAGGATAGGCGCTTAAAGATTCATTATCCTATCATTTGGTGGAACATTACCATTTCCTGCGACTACAATAGATGTGGAATATTCTTCACGCACTAATTATCTTCATACTAATGACGGCATTCGCAGCAGTTCAGTGTCCTGTATAAGACAATGCTTTTTTCACAATCATCAGTAACTGTCATCAAATGTGTCTTCAGGCATCCTCCTCCCAACTATCTTCCTCCCTTGTCGTCTGGAGGCTGGCTCTATATCGTCATGAGCTGCGGGAGCGAGGTATGATGGAGGATGAACGTCTAATCTTTTTATCAGCCATTCCCTCTGGAGAGAACGTATATACGTTTCAATATTTTCGTTCATCATGTGAATGACTAACGGTGGTGTCAAGGCATCAAATATAGTGCATGTCCTCAAAGGAAGATGCGTGGTGGGGACCCCTTAATGATTATGGCGGTCTCTTATTTGCAAGTAGAGAATGTCTCTTTTTCTCTGTGCATTTATCACTGCTCAGATAACAAACAAATACTGGGAGAGAGAGAGAGAGAGAGAGAGAGAGAGAGAGAGAGAGAGAGAGAGAGAGAGAGAGAGAGAGAGAGACAGACATGTTGCACGAGAGAGAGAGAGAGAGAGAGAGAGAGAGAGAGAGAGAGAGAGAGACAGACAGACAGACAGACAGACAGACAGACAGACAGACATGTTGCACAAGATAGAGAGAGAGAGAGAGAGAGAGAGAGAGAGAGAGAGAGAGAGAGAGAGAGGGAACGGAGAGAGAGAGCGCGCACACACACACACACACACACACACACACACACACACACACACACAACACACACACACACACACACACGTTCGCATAATATCATGTTAATATTCGGTTTATTCACATTGTATAAAACCGCGCGCGTGCATGCGTGTGTGTGTGTGTGTTGTGTGTGTGTGTGTGTGTGTGTGTTTGTGTGTGTGTGGTGCGTGCGTGCGTGCGTGCGTGCGTGCGTGCGTGCGTGCGTGCGTGCGTGCGTGGGTGCGTGCGTGCGTGCGTGCGTGCGTGCTGCGTGCGTGCGTGTGTATGTGTGTGTGTTCACAATGTGGCAAAATGTTTATACGTACATGTACATGTTGTCTCTATAGTTGTATCACTGTTAATATTCATCATGTCAGTAACTTGAAATTTACAACTACTTATCTTTACAGTCAAAATACGAATAACTGTTTGCATAACAGTGATTGGTTCAAACGGATACCTTGGGATCCATTACAAAGGAAACAGGTGGAATTGATTGGAATGTATGCTTGCCGTTTGTATCAAAAGTCTATGATTTACGGCCTTGATTTTTTACTCACATAGTTGTTGTTAATTAGGTATTGTGAAGGTTGGTAGATAGGTACAGAAATGAAAACGTCCACTTACATATGGTTGCAGACAATGTGTAGAATGCACTGACTGAAAGATGGCTGAGCATGTTGCAGACAATGTGTAGAATGTACTGACGAAAGATGACCGAGTATGTTGCAGACAATGTGTAGAATGTACTGACTGAAAGATGACCGAGTATGTTGCAGACAATGTGTAGAATGTACTGACGAAAGATGACCGAGTATGTTGCAGACAATGTGTAGAATGTACTGACCGAAAGATGACCGAGTATGTTGCAGACAATGTGTAGAATGTATACTGACCGAAAGATGACCGAGTATGTTGCAGACAATGTGTAGAATGTACTGACTGAAAGATGACCGAGCATGACGTTGTTGCAGACAATGTGTAGAATGTACTGACTGAAAGATGACCGAGCATGACGTTGTTGCAGACAATGTGTAGAATGTACTGACTGAAAGATGACCGAGCATGACGTTGTTGCAGACAATGTGTAGAATGTACTGACTGAAAGATGACCGAGCATGACGTTGTTGCAGACAATGTGTAGAATGTACTGACTGAAAGATGACCGAGCATGACGTTGTGGGCAGTCAGGGGTCAGTGACATCCATCTTTCTTCTAGCCCCTGTGCTCATCCCCTCACTCCTCCCCATTGCCTTGAGGCCGGCGCGTGACCTGCACGTGACGTGATAACAAAATGGGATAGGTGTGGGTGTGGGAAAAGGGTGAGAGAGGCGAAGGGGGGGGGGGGGCATGGCGGACTGGAGTCTCGTCCCCCCCCCCCCCCCCCCCCCCACCCACCCTTGAGAGCTGAGAGAAGAACGAGATGAATCTATCACAATCAATACCATGAACATGGTATGATGGCAAGAAAGAACGAAACACAGAAATAATGAATGAATGAGGGAAAAACGTCCCTCTCTCTCTCTCTCTCTCTCTCTCATCTCTCTCTCTCTCTCTCTCTCCTCTCTCTCTCTCTCTCTCTCTCTCTCTTCTCGTTTTCATACCCTCTCGCATGCTTACACAGGCACCAACCGCCACGCACTCCAATGGCAGTGATTTTTTTTTAAGACCGTCATAGAAGCAGGTCTGCAACATGGCTGTGATCTCGTCCAGCACAAAGAACTCAACGCTACAAGAGGCAGGTGTTTTGAGCATGTTCGGTCAGAATCTCACAGACAGCAGCACAAAGAACTCAACACTCCAAGAGGCAGGTGTTTTGAGCATGTTCGGTCAGAATCTCACAGACAGCAGCACAAAGAACCAACACTCCAAGAGGCAGGTGTTTTGAGCATGTTCGGTCAGAATCTCACAGAGGTAGCAGCACAAAGAACCCAACACTCCAAGAGACAGGTGCTGTGAGCATGTTCGGTCCAGAATCTCACAGAGGTAGCAGCACAAAGAACCCAACACTCCTAGAGGCAGGTGCTGTGAGCATGTTCGGTCCAAAATCTCACAGAGGTATCAGCAGTCTTTTAGAACGATGCTTTCTTGCTGGAGGCAGTGAAATATGAGGTTGTCTGGAAGATCAGATTCCGAGAGTAAGCAAAACAAAGCAAACAGACAAAAACCATTGTGCGATTATTCTCTAGTCATTTTGCTGTTTATTTTGCCTTGATAATGTGAGACTTCCCTTGTGTGTGTTTTGATTTGGTTTTGGCTCTCGTGTTTAGTTTCAGTCGTGCCTTGTCACGCAAAAAAGTTGTCTTCAAAATGATTGCAAAATTGTTGCAGCAAAGATGGGATTGGGTGGCGGGATTGGGAAGGGAGGGAGAGAGGGGTGAGGGATTGCTGAAGTGATGATAAAAGTTGTGTACAAAATGATAGCAAAATTGTAGCAGTGGATATGGGACAAAGTGAGGGTGGGGTAGCGGTGGTGTGTGTGTGTGTGTGTGTGTGTGTGTGTGTGTGTGTGTGTGTGTGTGTGTGTGTGTGTGTGTGTGTGTGTGTTTGTTTTGTTTGATTTAGCGTCTTTTCACAAAATAGTGTTTTTAGACGGATCTTGAAATCATCCTGAATGACAAGTATTTTATCACAAATAGGAATACCCCGTCATTTCATACCCCCTATCAACGTAATACCCTGTTTGACAGAAATAAACATCAATAAACAATACCTATATTTTTTTTATTTTTTTTAATTTTCAAAACGAGCAAACTACAGAGCTGTCCCTATAGGACTCCGAAGAAGAGATTTAGCTGCAGTGACAAGAAGTGATTTATCATCAATAATGGCTTTGAGATCGTCATCTTTAGTATAGTTTTTGACTGCCAGATAATCGCGCAAATATTGCTTTGTGAACGGACAATAGAATAAAATATTGAACGTTAACATTCTCTCTCCACAGGGACACCAAATGTCGTTTATATGTTTGCATTTTAACGCATTGAGTTTGCGTGTGTGTGTGTGTGTGTGTGTGTGTGTGTGTGTGTGTGTGTGTGTGTGTGCGTGCGTGCGTGGTGCGTGCGTGCGTGCGTGCGTGCGTGCGTGCGTGCGCGCGCGTGCGTGCGTGCGTGCGTGCGTGTGTGTGTGTGTGTGTGTGTGTGTGTGTGTGTCTGTGTGTCTGTCTGTCTGTCTGTCTGTCTCTCTGTGTGTCTGTCTGTCTGTCTGTCTCCCTCTCTCTGTCTCTGGTCTGTCCGTCTGACTGTCTGTCTGTCTGTCTGTCTGTCTGTCCCTCACACACACTCCCCCCCCCCTCTCTCTCTCTCTCTCTTGCTGACCTTTCAATGCTCTGCATACTGTTTTCATCTATGTTGCTCATAACACATAAGAAAACACCTTGGCGCTATTTCTCTTGCCATGTATATTTTTCCATGTCTGCCAGGTTTGTGTGTCGCCACCAGATGAACCCAAAGACCTGATCCACCTATGATACTGGCCGACATTCTCCTTTCTTCTCTTCATCAATTTTTAGCGGTAGTACCATCGTTCACATCGACTATCCTAGCTTCTCATATGTAATCAAAACCAAGGTCACTGTTTTAACGCTTGTCTCACATACAGCAAGAGTTAACATATAAGAAGTCAGTTTGTAGTGGCGCATGTGCTTTGGGGAACCGTGTACCGTTGAGTGATTGATCTTAGCATTCGGTATAGCTAGGTCTGCCACTTCCACGCTTTGTGTCAGCAAGTGAATGTCCATCTGTTAATTAAACACACACACAGACAATGCATGGCGAGTTTGAGCCAGTTTCAGAGAAATAAAAGATGACAGTGCGGGAAAAAAGGGGAAGGTAAGATAAGGTAATGTTGCTTATAGCCCAGCCGACCGCAAAGGGCCATACCAGGGCTGTTACCACGTTATAAATCAACTCACAAATCATTCATTCACACAACTCTTTAAAATACATCTTCTCAAAATCCATCCGAAATGTTGTTAAAAATCTTTCCACTGTAAAATCTCAGATCCGATGAAAAATGTTAATCTCTTTCAAGAACTCAAAGATCGCGTCAGGCGGAACATCTCTAAACAAGATAAGTTAAGTTCATAGTTATATCAGAGACCTCTGGCAAGACAAGTTAAGTTCATAATTATGTCAGAGACCTCTGGTAAGAGGACTGCATTACACAGACGGATAACAAACTCTTTCAGATCCGTCCAAACCTAAAGGAGTTCCTCTCATCTACGTCTGATGGTCGCAAAGAAGAAACGGTTCTATTTCGGCTGCACACGGCCATTCGTATTTACCCATTCCTACCTTTTAAAGAGTGAAGAAGCTCCGTGGTGCATTCCATGTCATGTTCCACTCACGATGAAACATTATTCTTTTAGAGTGTAGGGACTTGCATGATGTGAGACATAAACAGTTTACCGCAGAGTCCATGAGCAAAATAGGAGGGTGGAGGCCCCACTGGTTAAAACAGAAAAGAAAAGAAAAAAAGAAAAGAAAAAAAGCACAAGAAAAAAGTGGGAGAAAAGTTGAAGGATGGAGGACGCACAAAAAAAGGAATAAAAAGGGGGGGGGGGGGGGGGGAGTCAGCCACTTTTATGACACGGTTGTGTATGTCTTTGATTGCACTAGTATAGTCGGCTGCCTGCCTGCTTGCTCGCTTGCTCGCTTGCTTGCTTGTCGACAGGCGCTTTATTGCCTTGCAACTGTTGTGTTTATACTGTTCTTTTTTGTTGTTCCCTCTGTTCCACGTTATTTGTCATTAGAGCACTTTGTTGTTCACAATATCCTACTTTGTTATTTCCATTGCCCCGCTTTGTTGTTTCAACTGCTCTGCTTTGCTGTTCACAACATCCAACTTTGTTATTCCAAGTGTCCCTCTTTGTCGTTCTCGATATCCTGCTGTACTACTTCTGCTGATGCACTTTGTTATTCCTACTATCCGATTTTGTGATTCCAACTGCCACACATTTCTCAGACATATCGCTGCACAGTCATATTGCCGTATATAATGTCCACGGTTCTATGTTCTGTACATCATTTATGCCTTCCATCTGTCACATGCTATCCCATGCTACATTCATCAATTCTGTATCACCTTGTGCTCTATTGAAACAATTCGCTGTTATGGCCGTCCTTAACTCCCTCAGCTCTATATTGTCACGTTCATATTCCCACCCGTTCTGTATTGTACTACCGCTTCATGTTTTCATTGTCTTATATTCAGCAATGCTTTTTGATATACTGTACGTCCCTGCGTCATAGATTACAGTAACCGTTTGATATACAGAGAATTAAAAAAATCATGTCACTCTACTAATGATCAAATTTCACTGGCTGTCTATTGGGACCGAATTAGTTTGATTGTAGCGCTGGCTTTCCCTTGTTTTCAGGGATCTCTACCACCCTGTTTCTTTTCTCTCCTCCAGACCTATCAGCCATCCTCATTTAAAAAAAAAAAACTTTCAACAAACGTAAGAGAGAGAGAGAGAGAGAGAGAGAGAGAGAGAGAGAGAGAGAGAGAGAAGAGAGAGAGAGAGAGAGAGAGAGATCTATAGGGATGGTGGAGACACATAACATGACCGGGAAAACTCAACCGGCGATCAAACAAATATTGCAGCCTCCGAGTTCTTTGATTTCTCTGGCCCCCGATTGCCAACGCATCCTGCTGTCTCAGATCCAGTTCAGAAACGCTACTGTGTGTCTCTACAACTAATCTGACATTATATGGCCAAAGATTGATTCACTGTCCACCCCTGCTATATAGAACTCCCTGCCAGCCTCTCTTAAATGCATCTTCAACATCATAAACACAGAATTGAACACACTTTTTTTTCTGAAAGTTACAA
>CM031608.1:3602591-3620091 GCA_018398815.1 Conus ventricosus
AACTTTTGCCCAGCTTCAAAACGTACACCTGAAAGGGAAGCCCAAAAAACAACCCCAAGAGGAAAGAAACGACACGAAAAAAAAGAAAGAAAAACGTCATTTCTGAAATGATTGGCCCTAAAATTTTGAACCCCAAAAAAACAAAACAAAATTGTTAACCCCAGAAAAGGGAAATTTGGCGATTTCCAAAAAAATAACAAAAATAAGAAGCAAGTTTACAGATTGCAAGACGAGTAATGGAATTACACAAAATTTGCCATCTAAAAAGATGATATGAAACTTCTTTTTTTAGACTACACCCCCTTCTTTGAGGTTTCATTTTATCACCCCAACCACCACACACACACACACACACACACACACACACACCACCCCGCACAACAACCCCCCACACACACCACAACACACACACACACACACACACCACACAAAACACACACACACACACACACACACACCACACACACATACACACACACACACACACAAAAACCACACACACCCCAAAAAAACCACACACACCACACACCACCACCACCACACACACACAAACAACACCACACAAACCCCCCACACCCCCACACACACACACACCAAAACACCACACCAAAAACACACACACACACCACCACACACCCACACACACCACCACAAAACCAACCCAACACCACACACACACACACACCCAACACACCCCCCACACACACCCAACACACACACACACACACACACCCACACACACAACACACCACACACACCACATTTATTTTATTTTTTTCTAAAATTTTTATATTTCTGTCCAACAATCATCTTACTTTATTTTTGTTTATTAACCACACTCCTCTTTTCTTTTATGAAAATATTTTTAAAAAGTAAACACAATGTTTTTGAAGTCTGCAATCACCTATATGGGACGGGACGTAAAACAAAATTCCTCTACACAAAAACCACACACACACACACACCAACACAAAAACCCCCACCCACCCCACCACCAAAAGAAACATGAACGGTAAAGAAGAAGGGGGAAAAGAAAGAAAAACGAACGACCCAGAAAGAATTTTTCATGTATTCCTTAAACGTGGAAACCCATTTAGCGAAAAGATCCCCCAAAAACCCCACGGCTTTTGGCATTACATCCCGGCATTTTGTCTCTATTTTTAAATCACTGAATACATGTAAGATAACTTTGTAACGGAGCATTTTTGGTTTTGGTGTGTGGTGTTGGTGCGTGCGTGCGGGGTTTATGTGGGAATGTGGTGTGTGTTGTTGGTTTTGGTGTGTGTGTGTTTTGGTTTTGTGTGTGGTTGTGTGTGTCTGGGTTGTGTGGTGTGTGTGTGTGTGTGTGTGGGTTGTGTGGTGTTTGGGGGTGTTTTGAACACTAGCCATATTGCCACGGTGGGAAAAAGGGGAAATTTCATACCCATTTTTACATCAAGTTTTTTCTTTGTGTTTTTCACCACAAAATGGGGAAAATCAAAACCAGCATATTCACACATTCGGGCCCAAGAAAGCATTAAAAAGATGTAAAAAGTAAAAGTTCAGAAAGGGACATGACATTGTTTTCCTGGACAGGAAACTGACTAAAAGTCTCTAACTCTTCATTTCTCAGGGCGAAAGGGAGACTCCAGACCTGAGAAGACCAAAACATCATCTTTTTTACGAGTCGTCAGGGGAATAGTTAATGAAAAAAAAACAATAAACTTGCCATCACAAGACATGCTAAGTAGAAAAAGATAAAAAAACACGATTTTTTTAAAAATTTGGATCTTTTTCTGTTAAACGAAGCAAGGGTGATTGGACGGGGACATTGAAGCAACGCAGGTAATTCACAATTTTGCTTGCGACCACCCTCTCTCTTTTCCCCCTCCCTCTCTCTCTCTTCCCCCCCTCTCTCTCTTTTCCCCTTCTCTTCTCTCTCTCTTCCCAATTTAAAAACAAAAAAATATTTTAAAACAGCGTTTAAAAAAAGCATATTTCAAAACTCATGCCCATTGAAAATTTATGTTCATAACTTATAGTCCCCCCAAGTTTGTATTCTTTTTGACACAAAGGGTTTCGGTCGGCGGGGCTACCAATCACATGATTGACTTGAAATGTTTATGAGGGGCCTGTGCAAATTTTACAATGTTTTTTTTTGCTGGGGTGTGGGGTGTGTGGTGTGTGTGTGTGTGTGTGTGTGTGTGTGTGTGTGTGTGAAATATGTTATAATAATGAGATTGTTTAAAAAAATTTTTTATTTTAAAAAATGTTTTGTTTTTGTTTTGTTTTCTTTTTGGGTTTTTTTGTCAAATTGATTTAATTGTCCTTTCATTTTTTGTTATTCTGACATAGTGAAAAAAAAGTTTCCGCTTATCATTCACCCTCAAAAAGATTTCGGTTCGAGTTCTTTGGGTTCTCTCTCTTCTCTCTCCTCCCTCCCTTTTCTCCCTCTCTCTCTCTCTCTCTCTCTCAATTTCTCTCTTTCCCCCCCCCTTTTATGCATGAAAACACCTGAAAAGGAGAGGAGAGAGAGAGAAAGAGAGAGAGAGAGACGAAAGGAGAAGACAGAGAGAGACAGAGAGGAGAGGGGAAAGGGGGAAGAAAAAAAATAAAGAGGAGGACAGAGAGAAAAGGGGGGGGGTGGGGGGCGGGGTGAAGAGAGGAGAAGAGAGGGGAAGAGAGAGAGAGAGAGAGAGAGAGAAGGGGGGAGAGAGAGAGTTTTGGGAGGTGAAGAATAGAACATGACCCGGGGTAAAAAACTGGTGATCAACAATTTTGCAGTCTTTGAGTTCCCAAATTTCTTTGTTTTTTCTTGCCTCCTACGCCCCCATTGATGGCAGACCATTACTTTTTCGCTAAAGAGGTATTGCATTCCTCCCTGCACCAGCGAGCATTCCTTAAGAATGGATTCCTGTTCTTTTATAAAAGTCTGCTTGCTCAAAAGTCAAAATTTACCAGAAATTTTCTCGGTTCCCCCCACTGTTTACGTTCTGTTTCACATCTTCTTTTGATTGCCCCTCCCATCCACGTATTTTCTTTCCTAACCTGTTCAATGGTAGGGGACTTTGTTTTCGTAAACAACCAAACAAAAATCAACAAACAATTAAAAAAGACTACGCAAACTACAAACAAAGAAAAAAAGAAAAAGGTAAAAAACCTAAGAGTTAACGTGTTTTTTCAGGGGAAAAACTGATCAAATCAAAAGCCTAAATTTTGAACGTTTTGATTTCAGGGGAAACTGATCGCAGAAAAAGGTAGAAAGCCTAAGATTTTAAACGGTTGATTTCATTGGAAATGTCGATCAAAAAAAGGGTAAAACCAAAAGTTGCGGTTGTTTTCAGGGGAACTATCGATCAAGAAAAGGTAGAAACCCTAAATTTTAACTGTTGTTTTCAGGGGGAAACTGATCGTCAAGAAAAGGTAAAAAACCCAAAGTTGAACGTGTTGATTTCAGGGGAAACTGATCGATCAAACCTAAGGTTAACGTTTTTGATTTCGGGAAACTGACGATCAACCCAAAAAGGTTGAAGGGTTTTGTTATGGAAAACTGACTCAAACCCAAAGAGTTGAACGTTGATTTCAGGGGAAACTGATCGAAAAAAGCTAATTTAACGGTTTTTTTTCAGGGAAACTGATCGATAAAAGCCAAATTGAACGTGTTTTATTTCAGGGAAACTGATCGACAAAGCCTAAGATTAACGTGTTGTTTCAGGGGGAAACTGATCGATCAGACTTGCTTCAATCAAACATTGAGGGAAAAATTGCTCACGGGTTAATTTCAAGCAACAAAAGGAAATGCAATTTTCAAAGCGCCTGAGACTTAGTGACTAACCACGAACAGATATCAATTCAGCAGTATTCTTGTTACGTTTTCTGCTGTTTCGGAGAAAAAAAGTAAATAAAATAAAAAAAAAATGATGACCTTCAAAAAAATAAAGGGCCAGTGCGCTTTTCTATTTCACCTCGTTACAAATGTTTCTTGGTTACTTTTTTTAGATTCTCGCATTCCACTATTTCCGTTCACATTCCAAGGCTTTAAATTTTTTTGGTGTGTGTTTTCGTGCGTCGGCGTGGGGCTGCGGGTGCGTGCGGTTGTGTGGTGTGTGTGTGGGTTTGTGTGTTGTGTGTGTGTGTTGTGTGGTGTGTGTGTGTGTGAAATGCTTGCATTTTGCGTGCGCGTATGAAAGCCTTTGGTGTGTGTGTGTGTGTGTGGTTGTGTGTGTGTGTGTGTGTGTGTTGTGTGTTTTTTGTGTTGTTGTTGTTCTTTTAACGTCTTCCCCACGTAAAGTATTTCAACGTTTCAGTTAAGGTAGATGAAAGAAGATGATGGTAAAAACCTTTTTTGGTGTGTGTGAGTTGTCTTGCGTGTGTGTGTGTGTGTGTGTTGTGTGTGTGTGGTGTGTGTTTGTGTTTGTGTTTACGTGTGGTTTTGTGTGTGAAAATGGTGCGAGTGTGTGTGGGGGTGTGTGTGTGTGTGTGTGTGTGTTGTGTGTTTTGGTGTGTGTGAAAGTGTTGGTTAAAGTTGAGGTGTGTATGTGTGTGTGTGTTGTGTGTGTGTGAGTGTGTTTGTGTGGTGTGTTGTGTGTTGGTGTGTGTGTGTGTTTTTGTTGTGTTGTTGGTGTGGTGTGTGTCTGTGCGTGTGTGTGTGTGTGTGTGTGTTTTGCCCCGGGGGGGGTTTATGTGTTGTGGGTTGGTGTGGTTTTGGGGGGGGTGTGTGTGTTTGTTGTGTGTGGTGTTTGTTGTGTGAAAAAAATTTATGAAGGGTTTTTCATGTGTCACAGTTTTAAAAGAATACAGTAATTTCCCATGTCCAATTTAAAATATTTTCTGTTCTTCAATATGTCTCTGCACAAAGGGGTTAAGTGTAAGTTGAAGCAGTTTTTGAAAAAATTCGTTCAGCACATTTCCCAGCGTTGACGTGGCAATTTTTACATTTTTGGACCTTCAATTAAGGGTAGTTGAGGATTAAAGGGTATATAATAAAATTCATGTTTTTCTTTTTTGTAAGGCTCAACTATGTTTAAATTTGATTAAAAGCTTTTTTCTTCAAATGTTTTTGGGGGAGAAAAAAAAGAAAAAAGTTATAATTCAAAAAAAAATTTTCCAACGGGTTTTTGAATAAATTTTTAAAAATTTTAAACACATAAAAAAAAGTTTTTAACATTTTAAAAGGGGTTCAGTAAAAAAGTCGACCATCGTTTTAAAATTTTCCCCAGCACCTTCCCTTTGCAAAAACGGGCTTTGTTTTTGCACAGTTCAAAAAACAGGACTTACCTGAAGTTTCCCCACACATACTGGACATTTTTTGCAGTAATTTTTTTCGAGGGGAATTTTAAACGCATGCGATGAAATTTGTTTCTCTTCTCTGAGATTGGGGGTTTGGGGTTTTTTTTAATTGTGTTTTGGGGGTTTTATAGGGGTTTTTTAAAACCTTTTATAATAAGACAATCTGTGTTTTTCAAAAATGTTTTTAAAACTGTCGTTTATCTTTATTTTGTGCAAAACCTTCTGACAAACCAAACTAACTGAAGAAGTTGTGCCTTCAAAGTTCAAATGCTCTTCGAGCAGCTTGGTCAACTCCCCAAAGGGATGAAATGCCGCCTGAAGGGCACCCAACAAAAAAATAATATGAACTCTCTTTAATTTATAAAGACGTTACGTAATTTATTTCCGTTTTTACTCATTTCGAATCTTTAATTTAGATTTTTAAAGCAAAAGCGCTGAAACTAAATCACACAAAATAGAATTCAATTTTTAGTGGAAGAATTTAGAAAATACTTTAGAGACATTAAATTGCACTATTTTTGCGTTTAAAAATCGAAAGTATTTTTCCAAATATACAAATTTTTTCCATTTTTAAGGTTTGGGATGATAAAACTGCGCCCCGGAAAATCATTGTACTGAACATCCGTAAAAAACTTTCAATGGCTTTATCACATTTTTCCCCAAAGACAATTACATCGCTTTTAAGAAGGTTTGGAAATCGTTTTTTTAGTACGGTGTAATTGTTCAAATTTAGCTTTTTATTGTTCCCATTTGGGGAATGGGTGCATAAAAGGGGCCCCGAAGGATTTTAGTTTGATTTATTTTTAGTCTTTCAATAGAGTAAAGTATATGTCGAAAGGATAAAGTGTTTTATCTTTAGCTCTTTTTTCAAAGTCTTTTTGAAATTTTAAAGATACTTCTTTTCACAAAAAGTTTTGTGAAGATTCTTTAAGACAAATTTAGATGTAGAAACCTTTTCGAAACTCATTAGAGGGAAAACCCAATTCTGGGATGTTCCCATGTTACATGATGAAAAGGGAAACCCCCAAATGCCCCTTTAAACGATTGCCTCTATAACTTTTTAAATTATTGAGCATTGTTTGGGGGCTAAAGAATACTTTTCGGCAAATTAATCTTGACCGACAACGCAAAGTATAATGTTTAACTTCTTTGTCTTTCCCCCCTTTTTTTTCTTAATTTTTAAAAAAATTTAAAGTTTTCCTCGTTTTTTCAAATTATTCAATATGTAGATTCCATGAAAGTTTGGGGTTAGATTTAAACCCTAAAAATTTTACAGAAAAAGCGTATTGTATATGACCCCTTCAGGTAAAATTTAGGAAATTTCTCAGGGGCATATCCAGAGTTAAAAAGCAAATTTCGTTTTTTCTGCTGAAAATGAAAGTCCTTTTTAGTAAAAATCGTTTTTATTTTTTTTAGTTTATTTGAAAATTTTTTTTTATATAATTGATAGATCTTAATGGAGTCTTCTTTTCAATTTACCTTTATCCACAAAAATAAGTCATCGGCGAAATTTTGCAAATTACATCTTTTGATAAACCTTTTTTTACGCAGCAAAATTTTGAATAAAATCGGGGAAAAACTGATCCCGTGGAAGCCCCATTTCTAGGGCAAAGGAAATATTTGCTCTATCTTGTTTTTAATCACCTATTTTTTAAAAAAAAAACTTTGATATAGTAACATTGTTCCCCTTTACCAATGGGTTTTTTTCTTAAATGAGTGTTGGCATACTTGTTCTTTCTTTTTTTTTAAACAAAAAGTTGCGAGGAGTTTTTTCCCCTCTGCAAATTGTGTTTAACTTTAGCGTTAGTTTAAAAAAGTGTTCTACTGTGATTCCCTTTTTTTGAAAACCCGCTTGGTTTTTTGGATTACTTTTGTTTGTTACAAAAATATTTAACCTTTTTTAAAAAATTTTTTTTCCCTCAGTTTTTACTAAAGAGTTAGGGCGATTGTCGGTAGCTTTTAATCAACGAGGTTTTTTCCTTTTGTGATGGGAAAAATTCAGAATGTTTCCACACAGAAGGGAATTTTCCCTCGTTCCAACAATTTTTAATAAAAGGTATATGAAATTTTTTCATTCAAGGGGTATGATGTCATTTATTTGAAATCCACAAGCCCATATTCTTTATTCCTAATTTTCTGAGACATTTTCCACTTCTTGTAATTTATGGGGAAAATTTAGGGAATGGGCTTTACAGGGTCAGGTCGTTTTTTAAAATTTTTTTTTCTTTCCTCTTGCTCCGTGTTTTTTTTTTTTCTGCTGTTAATGTGTGGCTGCTATTTTTTGAAAATATGTTGGGGAAAACTAAAACTTTTTCCCGAGTTGGAGGAGAAACAACTTTAGGGGGCTTGACTGGACATGTTGGTAGAATACCCGTTTTTTTTATTCTTAATTTTGCCCCCACCCTTTTGATAAATTTTTAAACTACTAAATTAATTTTTACAAAATTTGACCCGTATTGTCGTTTTCTTGTGCCACTTTTTTTTTAAAAGATTTTTGGCCTTTTTTTCTCAAACAGTTTTTTAATTATTCTTCTCCTTACTTTGAAGTCCTCTTATTTTTTCGTTTTTCTCCTTTTTTTGCTTTTTCGCTTTTTTTCCCCCAACATTCCTGTTGTTATTTAAAATTTGGCTTGAATTTGTTTTATTTTGGGATTGACTGATTTGCAGCAGAAAACATGGCTTTTTAAATTTCAAAACAATCATCCAGCTAGGGAGAATTCATTCATGTCGACTTGAACATTTAAGAAATTTTTAAAACGCCCGTTAGCTAAATTTTTATTATATTTTGGGACTTTTTCTTGCACATTCTTTTTGGGTTAGGCCTTTTAGATTTTAAAAATTGAAAAAGGGGAAATGACACTTTTCAATGTCATTTAAGGTTCCATCACAACAGGGCGTCGGGGAAATTTTAAAGGTTAAATCTATTTCACGGCTTTATTGGGGATTATCGGAACACGGTTTTTTTCTCCTCGTTTTTTAAAAAAAAAAATTTAAATCAACAAGTTCTCAACAAACGGCTGCGTAATTAATTTTACAATCTTTATCCCAGAATGGCGAATGAGCATTGAAAAACCAGTTATTAGAAATTTTTATTTGATTGTTTTTTAAGGGGGTATTTACGAAGCCCCTTCGGGGATTTTCTCATTTGGCCCCGAGGTAAGTAAATTGACACTACAGTTTAATGGGTGCATGTCTATTCGGACCCTGACCCCCCACAGGAAAAAGGTATCTATACGTCTGGGAACAGGACTAGTACAGGGGGAATTTTCCCCCTTCTTTTATGAAAACAACATTGGTTTTATCTCTGTGGCTCCTTGCGAAAAAAGGGTTGGGAAAATAGTAGCCACTGGTTTTGGTAACCTACCTCTTCAATTTGGGGGACTTTAAACATACAAATTTTTTTTGCAAAGGTTTTCGATTAGCTGTCCAAAACTTGAATGGGCGACGTTTCCCCTGGGAAACCCAAAGAAACGTTATTTAAAATGGAAAATTTTAAATTTCTTTAATAAACCAACAAAAAAAAAAACTGAAATCTAGATCTAAAAACTAATTTTTCCGTAAAAAGGTCAAAAATTTTTGTTGTGTGTTGTGTGGTGTGTGTGTGTGTGGTGTGTGTTGTGTGTGTGTTGTGTTGTGTTTAGTTAAATTGAAAAGCAATAAATAAATCAGGGATGTTGATTAGTATGTCAGCAATACACGGCACAAGTGGGAAAAATAAATATTAGTCACTGCAGAACTTCGACATGAAATTTTTGCAAATGATTCCATCACCACCATACAATGCCTAAACATGTTCCCCCCGGGGGGGAGTCGACTGGGCTTCCAGAACGGGTTACTGGGAGGGGCCCCCCTTTTCTGGAAACGTAGCGTCGGGGACTTTTTTGGGTGTTGTCCAGAACAGGGCCCCGATTTTCCGTGTTCTTCGAAACATGCCCCTCTGTAAGTAGGGGGAGGCGCCCGGAAGGGCCCGGTGTTGACGTGAAAATTTGGTGCTTGAATGAAAAATTGTTTCATCCCCCTGATTTCCAGCAAGGCGTTGAAAGGTCCCCCCTTGATGTTAAGGGGAGTCTTTTTGATGGTCAATTTTTTTGATGATGATTTTTTATTCGGTTGTTCTTTTGAATGTCTTTTATCACTTTAGAATTCTTTGCTGGTTTCTATCGGAATTTTGTTTCAAGTCATTTCACGGCACAGGGACAAAAAAGGAACCTCATATACAGGCCGCAAGTCACAGGGCCGCTAAGTCACAGGGGAGCCAGTCACAGGGCCCCTAAAGTCACATAAATTACACAAAAATTTCCAGAGGGGCCGTAAGCCAGGGCCCTAAGTCACAGGGCCCCCAAATCCCCATAAATTTCAGCAAATTCCGGGGGTCCAATAAGTCACAGGGGCCCCTAAATCACGGGCCCCTAATCACATAAATTCACAAATTGCCGAGGGCCAAAGTCACAGGGCCGCAAGTCACAGGGCCCCTAAACCAGCGCAACTAAGTCTTTTTGTCCCGTTTTTTGTTTGTGTGTCTGTCAAACATATATCGATTTTCAAAAATACACTGGGGTGTTTTACCCTCGAAGATCAAGCCTTGTTCTTTTTTGGTTGTTTTTCTTCAGAAGGCAGAAATTTTGAGTAAAAGCGTTGAAAAACCCCTTCTTTTGAATAATTGATCAGTTCAAAATCGCGCATGGAAAGGGGAAATTTTGACTAAAGAACGCATTGTAAAGCTACAATTCAAACATTGCAGTTTTTGGGCCCCCCGTAATTTTCGCTGTAATACCATTTCACTTCTGTTCCGACGTGACTGAGCGGCCCTGTGACTTAGCGGCCCTGTGACTTAGCGGCCCCGTGACTTAGCGGTCCTGCAGAATAAGGAATTATGACTTAGTGGCCCTGTGACTTGGCGGCCCTGTGACTTAGCGGCCCCGTGAGTTAGTGACCTGTTTCCGTTCCGTAGAACTAGGTCTGGGCCTATTGCGTCTTTCAGTGGGGCTTTGTTTGACGTCATTACTTTGTTTGACGTCATTACAGTATGCGGTTCGATTTGTTTCTTCCATAGTAGTAGTAGTAGTAGTAGTAGTCATAGGGACCGGCTTTTTTTAGCCTTAGGCCTTACGGCCTATTTGCGTCCCCTCATTATTTTTCAATTTAAGTTCGGTCTGGTTGCATGCCTGTCATAAATAACATTATATTCAATCCACACTAAAGAAAACATCTTTCAATTTAGGGTCTTCATCTAGGAGTTTTTTAAAGCTGTTGATATCAGGTGCATATTTGGTGTTAGTAGGCAGTGCATTCCAATAATTAGCAATTCTGAAGGTAAAACAAGACTTTCTTTGTTAGTATGACAATGCCTAATAAAAATCTTGCCTTCATTATTTCTTGTGCAATCCACTTCTGATAATTTGAAAAGCGCATGCACATTGACATCATCATAATTATTGAATATTTTAAAAAATTGGATCAGGTCTCCTCTGATCCTCCTTCCTTTCAGTGAGTGTAATTGGAGATAGTGTAATCTTTCTTTATAGTTTAAATTCCTACATTCTTTCAGGATTTTAGTAGCTCGCCTTTGTACATTTTCTATCATTTTTGACTGTCTCTTGAGATGGGGACTCCAAATTACATTAGCGTATTCGAGATGAGTCTAACAAATGCTTTAAATAACTTGATAAATGTCTCCTTTTCTAGGAAGGTAAAAGTTCTCCTGATGAGTCCCATCATCTGATTTGCTTTGTTCACCACTCTCTGGATGTGAGGATCAAAGGATAGATCTTTATCAAAGGTTACTCCCAGATCTGTTTCTTCATCACATGTATTTATTTTCTGCAATTCGTCATTCACAATCATAGTATATTCAAACTGTTTATTCTTTTTGCCAATGTGCATCACCTTACATTTTGCTACATTGAAGTAAAGGTTCCATTCATCTGACCATTCTTGTAGCTTGTTTATGTCCTGTTGGAGTTTTGTGCTATTTGTTGCCTTATCATATATTTTTGTGTCATCTGCAAATATTTTGCATGTGGTTTGAGTCATGTCCGGTAAATCATTAATGAACACAGTGAATAATATGGGCCCTAGGATACTACCCTGTGGAACTCCACTTAGGACCTCAGATGTCTTGGATCTCTCTTCTCCCACTCTCACTAACTGTGACCTTCCTTTAAGAAAACCTCTGATCCAGTTTAAAACATTACCAATTACTCCATATGCTTTTAGTTTAGTTAGCAACCTTTCTTGGGGGACAGAATCAAATGCCTTTCTAAAATCCAAGTACATTATATCAATTGGCTCCCCATTATCTACCAATTCTGTTAGGTTGTCTATTACTTCTAGTAATTGTGTGACACATGATCTCCTCTCCTAAATCCATGTTGGCATTTAGCATATAAGTCATTTCAGTAAAATGAGCAACTACCACATCCCTTACAAAGCTCTCTAAAATCTTACATGCAATACAAGTCAAACTCACCGGCCTGTAATTACCTGGGTCTGTTTTGGAACCTTTTTTAAATATAGCTGTGACCTCTGCAGTCTTCCAATCTCTAGGCAAGGATCCTGTTTCTAAGGATTTGTTGAAATATATTGCATAGTGGACTAGCTATCTAATCACTTACTTCTTTTAACACTCGTGGTGGAATGAGATCGGGACCTTGAGACTTGTTAGGATTTAATTCTTTCAATTTGCTTTTAACTGCATGTGTGGTTACCCTTACATCACATATAGATACCCCATCAGATCGGGAACACTCTGGTAAGTTTGGGACACTACTTATGTCCTCACGTGTAAAAACGCTAGAGAAGAAATCGTTTAGCGTTTCCGCCTTTTCTTTATCATTATCTACCAAACTTCCATCTTTCCTTTTCAATGTGCCTATTCCAGTGTTTATTTTTATCTTTTCTTTAACATATTTCCAGAACATTTTGGGGTTACTTTTACTTTCTTTATCTATTTCTCTTTCGTAATTTTTACGGCTTCTCTTAACAAGTCTGTTGGTTAAATTCCTTATTTCAATATATCTTAAGTAATCCCGTCCTGATTTGGTGCACAAGTATCTTTTGAACATCTTATATTTCTTTTTGATTGTTTTAAATGCTTTTCCATCCATCCATATCGGCTTTATGTTTTTTACTGAACCTATTTTCACTTTTGGAATGCACTCTTCCATACCTGTTGTTAGTACTCCTTTGAGGTGATTCCAACTATCTTCTACATTCATTTGGTCCATAGTTGTCCAATCGTGGTTACTTATAATACTTCTCAGTTGGTTATAATTTCCTTTGTTTAGGTTAAAAATATATCTTGCCTTTGGTTTCATGTTGTAGTTTTTTAATGCATAAAATTCAAAGGACAACACATCATGGTCACTTTTTCCAACTGGATCCTGGTGTGTAATATCTGAAATAAGATTATCCTCATTCACTAATATCCAGTCATCCAAAGTTGGGTTCTGTCCTAGTCTCCTCCTTGTTGGTTTGTTTACTTTCTGCATCAAGTATGCATCATTGATTCTTTCCACAATTTGCTCACCTTTCTCCCCTGGCCACTTTCCATCCCATCTGACAAATGGGTAATTGAAATCACCCATAATCAATACTTTATCAAATTTTAACATTATATCAGATTTTAACAGGTCAAACATTTTTTCATCATTAGCTTCAGAACTCTCATTAGGACTTCTATAGATGCAGCCAAGTAACACTGTGTTTCTATCATTGGTATTAAATGTGCACTATACACTTTCCTGGAACTCAGATGTGTTTAGTTCTTCACATTCACGTGCGTTTAAGGATTTCTCTGTATATAATGCTACCCCTCTACTTATTTTGTTATTTAAGAACATATCGTAGTTTGGAATATGGTATTCTGATTCGATGAAATTCTTAGCATTCTTGGGTTTTATTTCTGTGAGACCAATTATACTAGGTTTAATTTCGTGTATTCTTGTAAAAAACTCATCTTTTTTGTTCAAAAGCTGTCCATATTGGTGTACAGTACCGAGCATCCATTCACTCCATACCTTGTACTGTCATGACTCCCTCTCTTACTATTCATTCTTCCATTTATGTTCCGATGTTCTTTTTCCAGATTCTTTGGCTTTGTTTGTTGTTTCGGTGCCTTTTTTCATTGTATTTTTCCTGGGTGTTATTGTAGGCCTACAGGATTGAGGGATACGTGGTGGTGATGCTCCCGAACCAGCAGCTTCAGCATATGTAGGCTTACCGATACTGTTGGACTCTGTTTGGGTTCCAACGCTGTTGACCATTTTTTTCCCCTAACATCATTTGACCGGGCGACCTCATTCTGCTGTTGAATAAGTTTTTCTAAATTTGAAATTCGTGTGCAGAGCGTTGCTACCATTTCATGTAGGTCAGACAGACTAGCTCTACTCACGCCAGGTCCGATGTGTTGACTGCTGGTTCCGCCGGGCATTGTAGCGCGGTCCACGCCATGAACAACCAAACCGTCCTCGTCGCTCGTAGTACTTTTCTTCCGTTTTCCGACTGGGTCGCCCGCCCGCCGACTGTCGGTGCCCAGGATCAGTGTCTCGAGCGCTGATGACTCGGCTGTTCTGTCTCTTGTTCTCCTCGATCTCGTCATCTTCATGAACTTTGCAAAAATTCAGTGCTATATTCTGTTTCAGTGTTTGACCTTAGCCGCCATCTTGTGTGTGTGTGTGTGTGTGTGGTGTGTGTGTGTGTGTGTGTGTGTTGTGTGTGTGTGTGTGTGTGTGTGTTGTGTGTGTGTGTGTGTTGTGTGGTTGTGTTGTTGTGATGATGATGATTGATGATGATGATGATGATGATGATGATGATGATGATGATGTTCTTTTTGTTGTTGTTGTTGTCGTTGTTGTTGTGTTGTTGTTTTTTTCTTCTTCTTCTTCTTCTTCTTCTTCTTCTTCTTCTTTCTTCTTCTTCTTTTCTTCTCTTCAGTAATGAAATCATCGCCATGAGATTTTATTACCACCATCCTTATTCATTTATTTATTTTTCTATCTTGTATGCCTTTTTTGTTCAAAATATGTTTTTTTGCTATTGGAGAAATGCTGATGTGACAAAGCAGTAGGATATCTTTCAAATATTAACCACTGCCACCGTGCAGAGTAGTAATTACCAAGTGTAGCAAAGGATTCTGTAAATGAAAAGAGAAAATTTACTGGGATAATAAAGTATAATCAAATAATTAGTTTTCCAATTTCATTGCAAGAGATAGTTTGTGTCTGCTGATTTATTTTCCAATCGCCTTACTGAAGCAACTACAGACAAATCTCTTTTAGATGGTGCAAAAGATGATAACAACAGCTAAACACACGTCTATACGAACAGAGTTCTGTATCACACAGGAAAAGACTAAAATTCTAACGATTCCTCACAGATTAACATTCCTATGCACATACTGCAAGCCTCACAAATTGTTCTGTGTATGAATTGAGACAAGTGTGCGAAAACAGAAAGAAGAAACGGTAATAGAAGAAGAAGAAGAAGAAAAGAAGAAGAAGAAGAAAAAGAAGAAGAAGAAGAAGAAGAAGAAGAAAGAAGAAGAAGAAGAAGAAAACAACAACAACAACAACAAGCAACAACAACAATAACAGGAACAACAAGAGCAAGAACAACAAGAACAAGAACGAGGAGAGCAACATCAACACCAACAGCAACAGCAACAATCATCATCACATCATCATCATCATCATCATCATCATCATCATCATCATCCTCATCATCATCATCATCATCATCATCACCATCACTCATCATCATCATCATCATCATCATCATCATCATCATCATCATCATCACATCATCATCATTATCATCATCATCCTCATCCTCATCATCATATGGTAGCAATGGTAAAGGTCATTACGACGATGACAACGATGGTAAGGAAGCTATTCAAACTGACCAATATCCAGCCTGATCTGGTTTAAAGCCATCTAAACATCTCTCAGAGCAATGACCACACAGAGGTCATCGTGTGGTCAGGGCTGGTGTCCAGTGACAAGGGACACAACGCACGTGACCGGCGTGAAGGGAACGATTCCAGACAGCGTGAAGTCAGAGATCAGAATGCCGATGACAACGGCAGCACCGAGTCCTGAGTCAATCCAAGGTCAACAACGGGTGACAGGCACCTCGTGAGAGTGTACAGTGAGTTGCCACAGAGTTCACACAGAGTTCAGTTTGATATTCTGTCGGGAACCTCACTGTATGCGGACTTAGCCGAACTGGCTGGCATGACACGCGAACGTGCTTAGTGCTGAAACCAAAAGTAAGCCCTGTAGACAACGCAGTATTCGCTTAGTCATGACAAGTGGCTGCAGTTGTTATGACGAGTGGAGTACCCACTTAGAAATGCACTGCGTCTACTGTGTCCTGACGTGTGGAGAAGGTTATATAGAGAAAAAAGCGTCTGGTATGTCACGACGTACCGTCAACAGGGCATCTGCTACATGGACACCACAGCAACTGCTAGGTCACTAACTACAGAAAAGGTCAAGTGACTACATAGCATAGGCCAGGTCACGATATGCGACACGGTTTATAAAGACTATACAGCATCATTGAGGCCGTGATATGTAGGCATGGTCATAGATGACATAGCATCTGCTACATCACAAATACAGACATAAGGTTGTATACACTACACAACAACTGCTATGTCATATCATTAAGGCAAGGCAAGAGAGAGAGAGAGAGAGAGAGAGAGAGAGAGAGAGAGAGAGAGAGAGAGAGAGAGAGAGAGAGGAGAGAGAGAGAGAGAGAGAGAGAGAGAAGAGAGAGAGAGAGAAGAGAGAGAGAGAGATGTTACTCTCATCTAGGTCGTAAACATCTCAGCAGTATCTCTCTTCTCTGTCTGCCTGTTTGTTTGTCCACCACCGCCATCATGCAAATTATACTTTCTCTGTCTCTGTCTCTCTGTCTCTCTGTCTCTCTCTCTATCTCTGTCTCTGTCTCTCTCTCTCTCTCCTCTCTCTCTCTCTCTCTCTCTCTCTTCTCTCTCTCTCTCTCTCTCTCTCTCTCTCTCTCTCTCTCTTGTGGGGGGGGGGGGGGGGGGGGGGCTGTCTGTCTGTCTGTCTGTCCATTCACCACTTTGGCTTCACAAGGGGAGTATTGTGCATGTTTATGTCTGTATTTTTTTGTCGCTGAGGAAGGCATTTTGCCGAAAATTTCTTGTCCTGTTTTGTGTCGTGCATTAAATCGTCGTTACTTCACACTTTGTTTTGTGTGCTCTTCTGCTTTTTTGTCGTGTTTCAGTAACGCCGCAGTTTGTTTCATTTGCTGTCTGTCTGTCTGTCTGCCTTGTCTCACTCTCTCTGTCTCTCTGTTTCTTTCTCTGTAGTCTGCGTGAGCTGACAAAACGAATCAGCACATGCATTTTCCGCACTGCCCCCAGAGTAATGTGGCAATAAATTGCTCTTCCACATCCCGTCACGCAACATCACAACACCTCCATCACTGGGCTCTACCTGGTTATGAGACGTCTTCGTAGACAGGAAAAGAAGTTGTGGGGGGAGGGGGGGAATGGCAAACGAACGTACATAACATAAAAGGTGCGGAGAAAGAGGAAGAGAAGAATTTATTAACAGAAGGCGAAGGCAAGGAGAATTGGTAAGAGAGAATGCAACGAGCAAGTCCACGTTGATATTGTTCAAAGCTTAGCAAGTATACAGTAACAATGCTCACAAGTCTGCGAGGACTGATTACGTATACGTTCATTAGCACAAAAGGCAAGACTCGCCAGATCATCTTACATCAAAACTCCAGTTCCTTTGTTGAGCAGATGGGCTTAATACCTGCCTGTCTATACAGGGAGTGTCCGCAGGAGTATCAGCCTGCGTACGCAGAAGAAGATCTTACATCAGACATACTTCAAAATGTTCACCTGATTGTGCTCTTAAGTTAAGAAAATTTTGCTTTTATCAACATCCCCATATCCTGGGCCAATTATAGTTTACACAAGAAAGTGTGATATAATCATAATACTATGTCTTGAATGATTAATGATGAAACTGGTTGTTACCCTGTTTCGTTTCTTTTTTCTTTTTCTTTTTTTTTCTAATTTCATGATAAGATTCTTGGTCGATTTAGGTATGATGAAAACCCTTTATCACCAGTGACAGTATAAGAAGCTCAAGGTATTCAGTCGCGCGTACATGTGTACGAATTTACTTAGTCGTGGCTAGGTAGAACCATTGTCAAATGGCAAGAGTGTTTGACTGTAGAGGCGACG
>CM031608.1:3625091-3634920 GCA_018398815.1 Conus ventricosus
GCCAGGAGCACAGCATCAAGTCCCTCAAAGAGGACAGCGGAGCAAAAGGACTCTATGGACAGCCAGAGGAAAAGGAATCATTGAGCGTTCAAAACCTGAGGTGCTAAGGGTCATTCATGAATTTGAGAACGCCATTTCTCTCGGCTTCAAACAAGGATATCAACTTGGAACATCCAGAGTCTTCTGCTGCTGAGCAGAACAAATTTTTGAAAGATCTCAAGGCTCTACTCTAATACCGTCAAAGAGGAAACTGTTGTCAACCATTCAAAGAGACAGACCCAGAGCTTGTCACACTGGACACTGGTGAATACGTGGACCCGATGATCGCCAACGACTTGAAGGAAGCTCCCAACATAGGCAAGACATGTTTGCAGAGTTTGTGCAGGACAGAATTGAAACCCTGTTCCAAAACCCATGTCTGATGTTATCCCAAGGGCCAATGTGTACACCTTCAGCAATCAGCCACCTGTGGACTGGAAGAAGGGAGCCGACAAGTTGGGATCAGCAAAGCCAAATGCAGCACTCATCACAAGGTTGTTTCTGTCCCTCCAAGGACGGCCAGATGGGGATATTGATGACTTTTTCAGGCATGAGAATCAGCGTGAGCCTTCTTCCTTGAGTGACAGGGGAAAACTGATGACAGGTACCAAATCAGCTCTTCTTGTTTGACTTCATGGTATGCCTGATCCTGGACCTTCCCTGCAGCCGAAGAAGCCTCTGTGGTTGTGCTGGATATGTCAGCCATCATTCACATTGTCAAGCCCCAGCGTGCCACTGTGTTTGGAGGCTATACACACATGCACTTGCTACCCTTCTTAGAAAGCCAGATGACCAACAAGACCACCAGAATAGATGCTGTCTGGGGCACATATCAGGATGCAAGTATCAAATCACAAACTCGTGCAAAACGGGGTGAATGTGAAGGGCGACGAACAAGAGTCTCTGCAAAGATACCTATTCCAAAGGGAGCTGACTGGCAGAAAGTTTTCAAAGAGTCTGAAAGCAAGAATGAACTGCTTCAGTTCCTCAGCGAGCTTCTGGTGCAAAGGACCACTGACACAAAATATCATCCTTCACCACGAAATATGACCTTGTACTCAGTAGCAGACCAACTGATGTATCGGCCTTGTCTCCCTGCTCTCAAGAAGAAGGTGACACCGGATGATGCTGCACCTGCACCACGCTGCTGAGCAAGGACACACTAGGGCCTACCTCAGGACAGTGGACATGATGTGGTGGTTCTTGCCATCTATCATTTCCATGAACTGAACTTGTCAGAGCTGTGGATCGGATTTGGGTCTGGAAAAACATTCAGAGACATTTCCATTCATCATATCTCTCAACAGCTTGGACCTCAGCGCTCTGAGGCTCTCCTCTTTTTCCATTCATTTACGGGATGTGATGTAACATCGGCAATGCTTGGGATTGGAAAAAAGACAGCATGGAATGCGTGGGCTGCTCTTCCTGAGGTCACTGACACCTTCATCGCTGTCACCCAGGATCCAGCCAGCTTCACACTTGACGCACTGCACGTGCAACGTCTGGAGCATCTGATTGTGCTGATGTACAGCAAAAACTGCCGATATACTTCTGTCAATGAAGCCAGAAAGCTGTTGTTCACCATTGGCCTCAAACCTCTTGAGTCCGTCCCACCAACTCAGCATGCCTTGTTCAGCATGTGAGGCGAGCACTGCTTGTTGGGGCTTTCATCTGGAAAGAGTATCTTTCCAAACTTCCCAACGTTCCAAGCCCGAGTGAACGGGGATGGCAGTGGAATGACAGAACCAAGGCATGGGCACCACACTGGACTGATCTGCCAGATGCCAGCAAAGGATGCTCATTGTTGCTCCACTGTGGCTGCTTGGTTGCTTGCAAAGGAAACTGCAAGTATCACGAAGCTGCACTTCGCTGTAGCCCACTGTGCAAGTGTGAAGGGTGGTGCACAAACAGTGCTAGTCACTAGGTTTCAGAACTAGCAACCACACCCAGGCAATTTAAAGTCATTTGAACACCATGCTGCATTTCTAACTTGGACTCATTGGACTCTGATAAACTGCTCAATCAGGAGTTCAAGAACGTGAAAAAATGCATCTCGAACAAGGCATGTAAACATTGGTAAAGAACCTAATGTCACATTTACCCAGGTAAAACGGTCTGGAATGTTTCTAAAATGTTCATTTAATATACTGGAATATTCATGAACATTTGTAGAATGTTCTAGTATATCAAGTGAATACTCTAGAAACACTCCAGTTGGTTTCACCACGGTTGAAATCGATCAAGTGCAAAAGTTGTTATATTTCTTACTAATTTGACCTTGAAAATGACCTTTGACCTATAGAATACCATAGTGAATTCAGAAGTAGGTTGCTTGCACCATGAAACGGATAATAAGTGACATTTGACAATGCTGTGATGGTAATTGGGGCTGACTGGCATGAACAGTTTCTGGTCGTAGCCATATTGGATTTTGCGCAAACAGGGTGAAATAGGACAAGCTCAATTTGTTTGCGGTGGCTTTTGAAAACTTACACCCATACCTAACACCATGCCAAAGTTCAAAAATTTGTCACCAAGTGCACGATGGTCCCAGTTTTGAGGAAATTCCTTCCCTGCTAATAGTGATAATGGAGATTATAGTCATGAGGACAATTATAATCGTAATGAGAGTGACAATGGGTATTATAATCGTCAGGACAATTATAATCGTAATGATGGTGATAATGGTGATTATAATCATGAGGACAATTATAATCGTATGGATAGTGATAATGGTGATTATAATCATGAGGACTTATAAATCTGCTAACCCCCTGAAGAACAAATTAGCTCAAGGAGTTTACAAAACGAGGAAAAACAGAGAAAGAAATGTAATCAGAACCAACTACAAAACGTCAACTTCTACATTAATTCAATTCCTAACTTCGATTTTACTCGTCAATCTTCCCACCTCAGCTCACATTACCCTAACCTTTCATTTAGACCATATACACGCACGCATGCACGCACACACACGCACGCACGCACGCACGCACGCACACGCACACACACACACACACACACACACACACACACACACACGCACACGCGCGCACACACACCACACACACACACACACACACACACACACACACACACACACACACACACACACAGTGTTCCAACACGGGGAAGGATTCCACAATGTGGAGAGATACACATTTAGTTTCACAGAGACGGACATTGGTAAAAAAAAAATCTGCTGTCTTAAAAAGCTGTCATTACGGCGAGCTTCTACCACTCGAAAACGCCTAAAATCTCTTAATTTCATTTCCTGGGTTTTATCACTAAATATCAACCAATCTTAATAAAAATTGGCACAGCTATAGTTCAAACCTTGCTCATTCCATTTATGTTTACAAATTAAATAATAGTTGGAGTCTTCTTGTAGAAATAAGTTTTTAAGCCAGTACCCAATTCCGAAAGTTGGAAAACGGGTGTCTCAGAGTCTGCAAGATTATGGAAAGAGTTATCATGCAATTAGTATAAAACTTAGCACACACATTGGTTAGGAACATTTAACAGTGTGTTGGGAGGGATAAGGCATTTGTTTTAAAAACTTGGAATTTGATGGTCTAAAAAATTACATAAAATGTGAAAACATAAAAAAGTATATACAGCCCCCTAATCTCCAAAACCTTCCATCAAAATGTAGCTGATAGTATTTTAAAACTGTGTGCAAAATTTTATTGCAATGGGATTATTAGTTTTTTAGATATGTTGTAAAGCATTTGCTTACTTGTTCAAAATCGCGTTTTGAGAAAATCAGGTTTAAAGTTTAGATTACATGTTTACACTCAGTTCTCTGTGAAAATAACCTTCAAAATAATTTATCCCTCACAAATTGGTGCATGGTTTTGATGTTTTTGCACTCACCAAGCTATTCATGTCCTCCAGCTAAGTAGTACTCCTCTGGTTTATCCCCTTTCTCTGCTGCCATGAGCGCCCGGTGACGGCGAGCGAACTGCTTTGCCTCACTTGCTTGTATCTGCCCCCCTGCCACCCTCTTTCTGTCCAGCTGAGAAAAGCACTGTTTTGTCCAGAGTCCAGGTTCCATGCCAAGATAGTGGAAAATGTCCAGTCTGCCCATTTCTCCATCATTATACACTATGGTGGCATCAGCAACAGCTAATCTCAGTCTTTTGCGTCCGACAAAGGTGGTTTTAGGGCACCGCTCCCAGATCAGGTTGTGGAAGCTCTCATTGGTGTTCTGGCTTCCCCCATGCAGACACCTCTCCAGCAGACTATCATGAGTGAGTGTTTCAAACACTGGTCTTATGGCCTCACACACAAAATCAGGAAAGGCATTCTGGTTAGGGTCGCCTCGGCCAGTCTTGGAGGGGCACCAGTCACCACAATTATCATGCTGCCTGTTCCTATGCTGGAAGATGGCCCAAATTTCCTGCTTCATTTTATCTAGATTCCCTACATTCCTTCTGATAGCTGCCCCATAGTGTCCCTGAATCTTTAGAATAGCCTTTTTTGTCAGCTTGTTTTGACCCCCAATCCCCCTGACTGTCCTACCCTCATGAACAAAACTTTGTTTTTTCAGCTCATTCACTTTGTTTGTGAGCTGCCTGCCCATTCTTTTCTGCACATGTCCACAACATTCCAGCTTGGCTACAGTTACATCTTGATATAAAGCTTCAGACTTCAAAGTAGAGTATGTTTTGCTGTCCCCATCCCTAAAAAGTTGATATACCGCAAGTCATATTTCTCCTCTGAACGTGAGAACACTCTGACAGCACCAGTCGGCTCCATCGCAGCAGCTGATCCAGTGTGGTTTTTGTCACACTCACCCTTGTCTTCATGATTAGCTCTCCACCTCTTTAAGTCCTGACCCCCTTTCTTTTTTTCATTCTTTTTGCATCCATCACAGTGGTTGGACAACACCTCACAATCAAGCACTTTTGACTTTTTCCATTCACAGACAGCACAGTCACTACCCCATTTTTGGACTGAAACCCCCCCCGCTGGTATGTCCCATCACCCGAGACAGTGATATCCCTACCCCATAGGCCTCCCTTGCTTCATCAGCAGCAACATGTTTGCTTCTCTCTGCCACAGACTCAGAGGCCTTTGCTATCATATTGCGGTGGTTAGCCCAGGTCTTATTGTTTAGTGCACAGGGAATATTCATATTGCCTATAAATCTTTTTCCCTGTGCTTGGTTCCTACCAATTGCAAAGATAGAAAGAGCAAATCTCCTATTTACCTCATATACTTTATTCACAGCTTTGGAAGTAGCAAACCTGACAGAAGATTTGCACCCACATTGGAATGTAAACAAAGAGCTAAGTCAATCCTGTCTTCGTTCACTGAGAAAAGCCTACTTTCCCCCAATGGCTTTTTGCAGTCTGGACACAAAAGCTTTCCAATGAATTGAACTAATAGCTCACAATCAACAAAGCGATATCCAGAAAATTCATCATCTTTATCAAACTCTACTGTGATCGAGTCAGTGAGTTTTTCGCGTGAAGCACATGGCCTAGCAAACGACACACTTGCGGACGATGTAGACGGCTGATTTTCGGTGGAAACATCACCTTTGATAGCTCCTTCCTCTTGTTTTTTCCTCTTTTGTGGTGGCACACGCTTCTTGGGTCTATAAGACCCTTTTCTTTTACCCATTTTTGAAAAGCAACTTGGCCTCGAGATAACACAAGCGTCCCAAAAGTAATGCAAGCTCGCTCGCTTCATTCAGAGGAGGAAATTAGGCCACAAAGGCTTTGCCGACCGGCTGTTGAAAGCCTGCTCCTGATTGGCTGAGGCTTCGAGTCTTTTCTGTGTGTGCCTCTTTGGCCTTGTTTGACCTGACCAATGAAATATTTCGTTGTTCAGCTATGTGGGTCGATTTTTAAAGTGGCTGGAAAGGAAAATCTGTTCATTTCCGCGTTTAAATTTTGTTTCTAGCTATTGTAGAAGTTGAGATATGAAATTTTAAGTTTTTGCATATTTAATTAGGTGAATTTTCACTTCCAAACAAACGCACCTACCTCAGAAATAAATAAAATAAAAATATTTGTAATACTTACTTGCAAACAATGTTTACACAGGGAGGTTCATAAGGGTTTGCGGAATCTAAATCCCCCAAAACCCCAAGTCAGGCAAAAAAAGAGATTTTTCACCTTTTTTCATGGTAGAAGCTCGCCCTATGATGCGGAAGACCGGAAGCCCGTGGAGTTTCATCAGAAGAGGACTGATGTGAACTGGCTTTGATGCTTTGAAAATGGACGTAGCGGAACAGTTTTGACATCTTTGAAATGTCCTAAAGTGGTTATCAGTGAGGCCAGCCAACAAAACGTCACAGTCATCAAGATGAGAGAGAACGAGACAGATATCCTTAATCAACTACTCTAATCTATTCAAGAGCGGTGCTGCCACACCATAATCAACAATCATGCTCCTTGCAATCACAACACAGAAGAGGCTTTGTTTGACAGCGTTTGACATCTGCAGGAACTACATTAAAAACACACTTTTTTTTCAAATTGAGTTGACGGGTGGGCTATGACGTCCAGATCAGTATGAACTTTGTACGATGTTTGTTGTCATCATATCACAGGTTTTTTTTTTGTTTGTTTGTTTTTGTTATCCAACGTGCTCCAAAAGCTGGTCCATAATTGCTAAAGTATAGAATTAAAAAACAATGTTGTTCTTTTTTCAGCAATTTCTAAAGAGCTCTCTCTCTCTCTCTCTCTCTCTCTCTCTCTCTCCTCTCTCTCCTGCACATAATGTTCCTGTCTCCTTAGCCTGCTCTGAAGTGCTGTGTGGTATGTAAATATAATGCTGAACAATTAAGTAGTGGGGGAAAACAAGTGCAGGCTAACAATTCATCAGTCGTTATAGTAATGACTTGGCAAAGATTTGAACTTAAAAAGAACAATAATTAAAAAAAACGAAGATGAAGAAAATGGGGGGAAACATATTATAAATATGAGAAGCCCTTCACTAGCTACCTGAGGAAACCATCGTAATCTCTCTCAAAGGCACATTTATTTGTATTGCCTGCTCCTAGGCCTTTCGTCCGCTGGATCGGACTCATCAGGGAGACACGGCTGATTGTGTCTGTGTTCTTGGTGTCAAATAGAGACACACCACAGTCCATAATTCTGTGGTGTTCTCACCACCAAGGGTTCAGAAAAGAATCCAACAGCACCCCCAAAAGCAGCCAGCGAAGGGTAGTAAAATGGAACAAAACAAAAGTGTGGCGAGGAAAAAAGTTGCTGAAAAACTAAAAGTATTATTCAAACAGTATAAAATGTAGGGACAATCTTTGAGCCTATGCTTGAGGATCCATTCAAGGAAGATCAAAAGATATGGAACAGTCTGAGTGGTCAGCTCTGCTGTTCAATAACCCAAGCATTGTAAGTGGCTAAGAATTGTACAGAACAACCTTTACTTGGAACTCCTAAGAGATGCAATCTCCCACTGATTGACCAAACAATAAATGCTGAACAATTAAATAGTGGGGGGAAACAAGTGCGGGCTAACAATTCTTCAGTCGTTACAGTAATGACTTGGCAAAGATTTGAACTTTAAAAAAAAACAAAATAAAAAAAATGAAGATGAAGAAAATGGGGGGAAACATATTATAAATATGAGAAGCCCTTCACTAACTACCTGAGGAAACCATCGTAATCTCTCTCAAGGGCACATTCATTTGTATTGCCTGCTCCTAGGCCATTCGTCCGCTGGATCGGACTCATCCGGGAGACACGGCTGATTTGTGTCTGTGTTCTTGGTGTCAAATAGAGACACACCACAGTCCATAATTCTGTGGTGTCCTCACCACCAAGGGTTCAAAAAAAGAATCCAACAGCACCCTCAAAGCAGCCAGCGAAGGGTAATAAATGGAACAAAACAAAAGTGTGGAGAAGAAAAAAGTTGTTGAAAAACTAAAAGCATTATTCAAACAGTATAAAATGTAGGGGACAATCTTTGAGCCTATGCTTGAGGATCCATTCAAGGATGCAAGGGAGATCAAAAGATATGGAGCAGTGCGTGCTTGCGTGCGTGCGTGCGTGCGTGCGTGTGTGTGTTGTGTGTGTGTGTGTGTGTGTGTGTGTGTGTGTGTGTGTGTGTTGTGTGTGTGTGTTTTGTGTGTGGAAGAGAGAGAGGAGAGAGAGAGGAGAGAGAGAGAGAGAGGGGAGAGAAGAGAGAGAGAGAGGAGACCTTTTAAGGGATATAGAATATACCTCGGCTCCCCTCGCCCTCTCCATGCCTCACCAATCGTTGGATGGAACATGTGGGAGTCTGCGTCAAAGACTATTGATTCAGGAGATGTTTCTTCAACGGTCAGACTACAGCCCTGGGACGTAACGAGTTCTGTGATAACACATCAGACATAGTTCGGCTCCTCCACTGCCTGGGTGTTAAGTGCCTCTCTGTCTCTCTGCCTCTGTCTGTCAGTCTACCTGTCGTCTGTCTGTCTGTGTGTATGTTTGTCTCTGTCTGTCTGTCTGTCTGTCTGTCTCCCTCTCTCTCTCTCTTAACGTATCAATGTATTAGCCTGAAGACGACTGAAAAGAATAAGCGTGGTGTGTTGCTAACCTAATAAAAATTGTTCATTTTACTATTTGCAGACAATACTATAGTATTAATTCCCACATTTTCTATTGAGAGTTTGTATTTGACATTATTAGTATTAATTCCCACATTTTCTATTGAGAGTTTGTATTTAACATTATTAGTATGAATTCCCACATTTTCTTATGTGTTCTTTCGGATTTTTTTTTCTTTTGAAATCCAAATTACTTTTCCTTCTTTTTTGTGTCGTTAAGAGTTATTTTCCTTTCCAACCCTTCAGCACGTGACCTTACCACATAATCCCTGACTGTTTGCAAAACAAAATCTCAAGAAATCACAAGTATGTCCGTCAATCACTGACTGTTTCCAAAATAAATCTCAAGAAATCCAAGTATGTCCGTCAATCACTGACTGTTTGCAAAACAAAATCTCAAGAAATCACAAGTATGTCCGTCAATCACTGACTGTTTCCAAAACAAAATCTCAAGAAATCACAAGTATGTCCGTCAATCACTGACTGTTTGCAAAACAAAATCTCAAGAAATCACAAGTATGTCCGTGAGTTTTAGGACTTTTCTATCCTTTCATATTTTTAGGGCGGCAGTGGCTTCTTCTAAAGTAATTACCTCTTCCAGGATTACTGAATCTCAGTGTGTACGTTTTGGAAGATATCAGCTGTTTCATTTATGTTGCAATCTTCTGCTTCTGTCTCTTTATTTTCTTGAAAAGGTCATTTCTGGACTGTGTATACACGCTTTTGTATGCATCTCTGGCAAAACCAAAACAAAAAAAATAAATATATAACAATTTGTCTCTCGCACATATCATAACCCAGCCATTACTCCTCGAAGTGCTGTATGCAATTTCTACCGATCACATTTTCCCAGGACACATACCGTAAAATACTTCTATGCCCAATTTCAGACACTTTTCTGACACTGCATAGAACACTACAGAACAAAGTAAAAAATTAATGTGAACATTAACCCCTTATCTGTTCTTAGCCCATCTTGTTCCATCGGTGGCATTCCTTGTCTCTATGCCCAAGTTAGAGAATTGGTTATTAAAAATGATCCGCGCACTTTGTTAAAAAAACTATTCTTTGCACAACTCTACGGTAATTTTCGGATACATAAATACCCCCTTTCTTGCGAATTAGCTTTGTAATAGATTCACACCATTAGTTTTAAAAAAATGTCCTATTGAAATATCTTATTCAAAAGTTCGGAAAGGGGGGGGGGGGGGGGGGGCGGGGATTTCG
>CM031608.1:3640020-3652520 GCA_018398815.1 Conus ventricosus
CTTTTTAACCTGCAGTGCCTAAAGCCTACAATCTGTCCTGGAAGCTTTACAGACAAAATTCCACTAAACAAATCTGTGACTCAGTCGAAGATTGAAAATAGCATAAACAGTACTAAAGACTGCATACTGTCCCTTAATCCTTTGATGTCATAGAGCAACTTCTACATAATCTATGTTAAGACAAGATGATCCATTTACTGTTCAAATGCAAATAATGCATATTGAAATATTTGACAGAATATTTGACAGAAAGAAGCTGTCCTTGAAAAGGAAGTTATCGTGTGTAGTTTTGAACAGGAGCTTGCTGTCCTTGAAAAGGAAGTTATCGTGTGTAGTTTTGAACAGGAGCTTTCTGTCCTTGAAAAGGAAGTTATCGTGTGTAGTTTTGAACAGAGCTTGCTGTCCTTGAAAAGGAAGTTATCGTGTGTAGTTTTGAACAGGGGCTTTCTGTTGAAAACAAAAAAGGCTGATTTCCCTCTGTAAAGTTTTGGCGCGGTAGTACTTAGAACGTACTACACCCTCACAAACCAGATGATATTTGCATGTATGTGTCGTAGCTAACTGTGGAAAATATCGCACTGTCATTCGATCAACTACGTGTTCTCTACGATTTGTTCGATCAACTGCATATTGAATGGATGTCATTTGATGAAAGAGATTGGCCAAATCCCAGTTGGGGGACACTGGCAACGTAGCTTGAGTCGCACCCTCACACCGAGTCTCCCGGACTCCGCCGTACTTCGCCCTCTCCACGGAAAGGGCTCCTGTCGGCCTCTCCCACAGGTCTTCTCTGGCTGCAAACACCCCACCGTTGTCTGGCAGCTCCCTGTCTAGGCTCCAACAGGCTGACACGTCTTGCTGTCGACCGTCTCCACATGGGAGACAATTCTTCTCGTCGTCGGCTCCGAGGCTACAGCAACCTCCACTGTCTTACGTCCCCACCCAGGAGACAACGAGGCGACAGCAAGCCTCTGCTTCACGCTGTATTTCTTGAGCCCTCAGCAAGACTGGCGAGTTCACTTTCCCTTAAGTGAATCCCACCCACTTCCTGGTTTTCCAAGCACCTTATATTCATTCTCAAACAAGAGATAACCCGAGTTTAACTGGCGCAACCAATGGAATCACTGGTACGCACACATCACACGATTTGTACCAATAAATCCCAAAGTTATTTTTATTCCGCCAATGGAATCACTAGTCACGTACACATACGCACACACCCAGTTGCTAGCGCCAACAATGACTCGGGTACCAAATGGTTAATGCATAACCTATTCAAACTCATGTTCGATTCCCCGAAGCTACCCATTGTACTAACAGCCTGGACTTCTCTACCAGCCAGGACTGATGCTTCAAGTAGTTACTACCTCTATAGACAACAAGGCGCAAACCACTCAATAGGCCACAGCCTTCCATTCATTCCTCAGAACAAGGACGACTGAATGGTCGCTGTACTCTGCCTGCAGGCTGACGGTCACCTACCCGTGACGGTCACCTGACACGATCGCCTTCCTTTCAGCCCCACGGAGAGCCCAGTGAATAGCCAGTGCTCAAAGTGGACACTCTTCTCTACCCAGGACCGGTAGGTCAACATGTTCTTGTTACTATCCCTCGGACATGCGAAACACTTCCCAGTAACTCTCCCTCCTTCAGTATACGACTCGGGGTATTCCCCTCTGGTGATGCCTGAATTCGTACACTTGAAGAACCCAAAGAACTGCTCTCAACAACAGCAAAACTACCCTTAATTTGCCTAAATGTTCGAGAACATTCGGCCGACTCATGACAGTATGTATGTATGTATATATTGTATGTTTGTATGTATGTATGTATGCATGTATGTATGCATGTATGTGCGAAGATATGTATGTAGGTTTGTATTGATGAATGGATGGGCGCGAGGATGGGTTGGTGTGCGTGTGTATGTGTTGTGTGCGTGTGGGGGTGGGGGGGCGGGGCTTTGCCTGTGTGTCGGTACGGGTGTGCATGGGTGTGTTTGTGTGTAAGCAAGAGCTTGTACATGCGCGCGTGAGCTTGCGCGTATGCATGTGTGTGTGCACGTGTGTGTGTGTGCATGTGAGAGAATGTGTGTGTGTGTGTGTGTGTGTGTGTGTGTGTGTGTGTGTGTGTGTGTGTGTGTGTGTGTGTCTGTCTGTCTGTCTGTGCACACGCGCACTCACGAATCAAACAAGTGCATCTCACGAACACCCGCGTGTGTGTGCGCGTACGTGGGTGCATGATTTTTTGTTCAAAATCTTACCCGTTTACCCAACGAAGAACACTACACTGGATTAGATTGTATTCTTCGAATCAAGTCAAGAAACTCGTGACATCATTGTGCCTTTCATTCCCATCTCTAGATCGATCTAGCGCGCGCACGCACACGCACGCACACACACACGCACGCACGCACACACACACAACAACACACACACACACACACACACACACACCACAACACACACACACACACACACACACACACACAAGCACGCACGCACGCACGCACGCACGCACGCACGCGCGTGTGCACAAATGCATATGTACACACCACACACACACACACACACACACACACACACATACACACACACACACACACACACACACACCACACACACACACACACACACACACACATACACACACACACATAGTGACCACAACAGTTACCACAGCTACAACAACAAAAAGAAAACAAAACAACAACAAAAAACTTTTTAAACGTGTTTATTAACTTTCGGACCATCGACACGTCGGACAAAAAATTCCACCGGAGTGTCGGATGAACGCTTCTTCGGACTGTTGAAACAGATTATTGTTTCGAAATTCCGGAGTATTGACAGTCAGAATGGGTGTCGACAATCGGGAGCGTGCTGGTGTTCCCCGGTTCTATGTTCCCCAGTAGCGCTGTTCCCCGTGTCTCTGTTCCCCAGTGTCGATGTTCCCCGGCCGAAAAAGCGTGCCGCTGTTTCCGTACCGGTGTTCCCTAGGTTCTATGTTCCCCAGTAGCGCTGTTCCCCGTGTCTCTGTTCCCAGTGTCGATGTTCCCCGGCCGAAAAAGCGTGCCACTGTTCCCGTACCGGTGTTCCCTAGGTTCTCTGTTCCCCAGTAGCGCTGTTCCCCAAACAGATTTCAATGCACGTTAGCGCCTGGTTCCAGCGCTGTCCAGTCAGCATGAAACCCCTCTTCTACGGCCCTCCCGCTCCACCCCCAATACTCCTACCCTCCCCCCTTCCTTCCCCCCTCCCATCCCGCCCTCCCACTGCCTCGCCTATAGCAATGAAAACAACAGTAACAACGTTTAAGTCAGCAAAACCCACCAACACCACCAACGGCAAAAACTTGGGGAACAGCGGGCCTGGAGAACACCGGGACTGGGGAATATAGAGACTGGGGAACAAAGAACCTGGGAACAGCGGCAGGACCCCTGATTGACTATGGTCTGAACGGGGTCATGCACTGTTCCCCAGGTTCTTTGTTCCCAGTCTCTATATTCCCCAGTCCCAGTGTTCCCCTCAAGAAAAAATCGAAATTCAGTCCCTAAGTTCCCCAGTTTCGTTGTTCCCCACCCTGTGGCGATCCCGCTGTTCCCCATTCCCGCAAATCCCCGGTCCCGGTGTTCCCCAGTCCGGTGTTCTCCAGGCCCGCTGTTCCCCAAGTTTTTGCCGTTGGTGGTGTTGGTGGGTTTTGCTGACTTAAACGTTGTTACTGTTGTTTTCATTGCTATAGGCAATAGGCCCTCACCCCCTATCCGTTGGAACGGTGCCGAGCAATGCGCCCTGGGGGCCACGCCAAGTGACACGCTTCGCAGACGACAGAAGCGCGATGACACTTCCAATGTCGCGGTTGAAATGGGAACAACCTGAGTTGACACGCGTGGGGCACGTGCAACTCTCTCTCTCTCCTCTCTCTCTCTCTCTCTCTCTCTCTCTCTCTCTCTCTCTCTCGCTCTCTCTCTCTCTCTCGCTCTCTCTCTCTCTCTCGCTCGCTCTCTCGGTGATAATTGTGGATAGCAATTAACCCACCAAATTTCGTTGAGATCTGTCCAATAGTTCCCGAAAAATCCCAGAGAAACAGCTACGAAGGAAAATAACGTGACCAGTGACTTTCACCTTTGACACATAGACCTGATCTTTCTTGTGAGAGTGACGAATGTGAAACATGTACAAGCAATCCAAGTTAATTCAAGATCCATCCAACAGTCTACGAAAAACAGGGTTGTTGTTTTTTTTTTGTTCTTTTTTTTTTTGCGCACTGTCATACAAACCGGTGACAGACAAACGGAGCTGAAAACTTACAGAGTTTGCAAACTGCAACAAAATTGACACAGGAGTCATTTTTCTACGGGAGTCAATATTCTCCGTAACCATGGGAGTCAATATTCTACAGAAGAAGTCAATATTCTCCGTAGAATATGGACTCCAAAACCTGTAGAAAACTGAACGGTTCATTTTTCTCCGGAGCAAAAAGAACCGGTGAGTCATTTTTCTACGGAGTCAATATTCTCCGTAACACCGGCTGCACACTGGCCATTCGTATTTTACTTATTCCTACCTTTTAAAGAGTGAAAACGCTCCGTGGTGCATTCCATGTCATGTGCCACTAACAATGAAACATGTTCTTTTAGAGTGTTGGACTTGCATGATGTGAGACACAAACATTTAACAGCAGATTCCATGAAAACCTTGTTCAGAGACGTTCCGTCTTATACGATCCTTGAGTTCTTGAAAGAGATTAACATTTTTCATCGGATCCGAGATTTTACAGTGGAAAGACTTTTAACAAACGATGGGGTTTTCGATGTATTTTAAGGAATTGTGTGACTGACTGACTTGTGAGTTGAATTTTACGTGGTGACAGCCCTGATGTGGCCCTTTGCAGTCGGCTGGGCTGCAAGCAACATTATCTTATCTTATCTAGGCTATTAACAATGGCATCTCACCTTTTTGGGCAAATGCAACAGCGACCACAGGGCACATAACCACTGCACGATGCGGGGGTAGGGGGGTGGGGATAGGATGAAGAGCTCTTCATTCTAAATTTGATTGTTCTAATTTGTCGGAAGTCTTCGCTTTGGGGGCAGGAAGCTGTATTACATTACGTCATTTGTGTCAAGATGTAGATGATGCTTTTGTTCCTTTAACAGGCTGGCTTGCTGGCCAAGATTGTGTTGCTGCTTGGTTGTTGGCTTTTTTGTTTTGAATTGTCTGGTGGTCTGACAGGCGAAAGAAGGAACGGGACGCTGATCGTGAAAGACAGAGGACACGAAGACTCCCACGCAGTTGGTTTCAGTGTGTGCTGTCATTCTCATGTCAGTGATCAACTTTTTGTCCCGTGAAAGTCAGATTTGAATTTACCAGTCAACGAACATTATTATATAGCACATGCATGCGTGCTCTCTCTCTCTCTCTCTCTCTCTCTCTCTCTCTCTCTCTCTCTCTCTCTGTTTGTCTGTCTCTCTCTGTGTGTGTGTGTGTGTGTGTGTGTGTGTGTGTGTGTGTGTGTGTGTGTGTGTGTGTGTGTGTGTGTCAGTTTGCGCGCGCGCTAGTGCATGATGAGCAAGAGAGAGAGAGAGAGAGAGAGAGAGAGAGAGAGAGAGAGAGAGAGAGAGAGAGAGAGAGAGAGAGAGAGACAGACAGACAGACAGACAGACAGAGAAAGACAGAGAAAGAGAGAGAGAGTTTGCTTTTGGTGTGTGTGTGAACCATACTCAATTTCGATATGCATTCTGAGAGAAGGTTATGTGTGTATAATCACAGCAAGAAATTAGACTGACAACCACATAATGATCATTTGTAAGCTATCAAACCGAATTTGTTTTCACTGATACTTGAGGTGAGTATTTTTGCCAGGTCGCATTTACTACTTTTATGTCATCATTTCAAAATCTATTGTAATTTATCATTGTTTCTTAAACTGTCACCGGACTGATCATTTTCTGTTCTCGAAAGGGTCACGTTAGTTACAACGGAACTGGATTCCACAAAAAATTTGTTCAAAGTATACACTGACATAACAACTTTGTCAGCAATCGATCCGACATACTTCTGGCTGGTCAAAGAGATAGACATTGATGATGTATCACTTTTGTCAGCAAATCATTCTCACATGCTTTTGCTGGTCAAACTAGACATTGATCCTGTAAACAACTTTTGTCAGCATCATTCTCATATGCTTTGCTGGTCAAATAATAGATATTGATCACTTTTGTCAGCAATCATTCTCAAAATGTTTTGGCTGGTCAAAAAAAGACATTGATCATGTTACAAACTTTTTTCAGCAGTCCATGGCACATAGTTTTGGAGGGTAAAAGATATACATTGATGACGTATAATTTTTGTTCAGCTATCGCTCTCACTTCTGGATTGTACAAAAGACATTGATGATATGTTAGCAATCTTTTCTCACATCCTTTTTCTGGTCAAAGACACCTATGATATAATAGCCATTATTGGCCATTATCCTCACTTTCCAGGGGTCAAAGATACACAACTGATGGTGTTACAGATAATCATGACAATCCTTCTGGCTTGTCAGACACGACATTCACGATATCATGACTATTGCTAGCAATTGTTTCTCTCATTCCAGCTGGTCAAAGAAGGACATTGATGACTAGCAACGATTTTTTAACAGTCGTTTAGCATATCCCTCTGATTTGTCATGAGCATTGATATTGGTATAATGACTACTTTGCAATCGTTCTCACTTTCCTCTGAATGGTCAAGATAGAAATCGAAGATATAGTGTTCACAGTTACAACTGTTCTAAACATAGTTCTATCACTGCCAGCACTATTTTGCTTCATCACTCAACACTGTTGGCAAAGCGGAAACCCAACTGGACCACATACTGGACAGCAACCAGTCAACGTCACCATACAAATTCATGCCCACGCTTGGCAGCCCCTGACTAATTCTCCCGGGTGGAGACGTCATCAATACTAAAAAGTCTGGAACTTGGGTGAGCAGAGAGAGGATGGAGAGTGGATTTTGGAAGAGGATGTGTGACGGCTGGAGACAGGAGGGTGATGGTGAGCTATGAGTATAGGAATGTGGTTATTGCTGAAGACGTTGATACAGTTGGGACAGTCATTGTTTCCATGTCACCCTTCTTCACCCTTAGATGCAAACCACAGGGGGTAGTACCTTGGCAAACACTTTTTTCTGATGTTCGTTTCATTAGTTTTTGTACAGGAGTTGTTGCCCTTGAGACAGCCTCTCGTGTGATCTCGTTTGCTGCGTGAGCTCCTTAAATGGTCGTCTGCTGACATGGGGTCACACTGGGGGCGAAAGGGGGGACAAGAGAAAAGCATGGCGTGGTGAGTATGGCTACCTGTATGTTTTTGTGATGTTAGAAACAAGGAGACAAGACAAGAGAAGACAGGAAAGAGTGACAGAGACATCAATGACATTTTTAAAAAAAAGGTGTCAGTCACAAATTTCTCCCTGTCTGTCCAATTTTCAGAGGACCGAGAGGCGGTCAACACAAATCTCCCCCCGATGGCTGACCCCGACCCCAATAAACGACAGTGTGCTGCCCCCTTTTCCGGAAACACTCTTCCATTCGAGAGCAAATTGGATCCTTTATGGCGGGGGGGTATAGATTGTGTTGGACAGAAAGCCATGATTGTGTAGACCACAATGTATAGACTACTAATGTTCAAGGCAGGCAGAGCTGTAGTTACGGTAGCCGCTCCCGCCGCGCCCGTGGGTATGGAGAAAAGAGAGAGAGAGAGAGAGAGAGAGAGAGAGAGAGAGAGAGGGCTGCAGTATTAATAGTTGAAGCAATCCAGGGTATGTAAAGTAGGGGTATAATGGTTAGAGAGAGAGAGGGGAGAGAGAGAGAGAGAGAGCTTATGTTGGGCGACGCGGGGATGGTCAAGTGTAGATTAATCAAACAAGGTTGTTAAGTTAATGAAAATATTGCCAGGATGTAGCAGTATTTTGGGAAAAAAGGAACGCTACGTTAGAAGAAAAAAAAAAGTTCGAAAAAGCAAAGTATTCAAACGACATCACTTATGGAAATGCGAAACATCTGAATATCAAGCAGAAAACCGAAGGGGGGGGTGAAAAAAATGTGGTTGAAAATGTAAAAAGGTTTTAGTTGTGAAGCATTGCACAAGCCAAGCCAGGAGATGGCAGAAGTGCTATGGCTGAAAGTAACCCCTCTGGTGGAAGAGGAACGTGTTTGAAGGGGCAGAGCCACTGTTCCACTGGGTGGCCAGCGCTAAGATGGCGGGCTACTAGCGCCGATGAACAAAGTCCATCTTTCTGCATACCTTTCCAGGACTTCCATTTTAATCAGCTGGACCCTTGTGAGTCTGCCCACCGGCCTTACGGGGGTGATTGAGTATCTGAAAGTTATCAACATTTTCTTTACAGTTTTCGGCGCCCTTGTTTCCGCGATGTCATTTTCTTGGTGATCGTCCTAACGTGTGTAAGCACACATAAGGGAACTGGCACACACACACACCCACACACCCACACACCACCCCCCCAAAGCACACAAAACACACACACAAAACACACCACACACACACACCACACACATACACACTGCGCTCGCATGCATACACACGCGTGGGGTACATAAAAGTCTTACATGCGATTAAGGCAGAAGTAATGAAATTATCATGGAGGCAGCTCCAACTGCGACAGCAGACCAAATTCTGTTGCAGGATTTAGTCTTTGCACTTGTGGACACTGCGCTTTGTGTCAACATGTACAGCCTCGTTCCAGATACTGCAGTCTGGTGCGAGAGTCTTCCTATCAGCACCAGGAATGACTTCAGTTTGTCCTGCAATTGAAGTGAGAATCAAATGAACTGTTCGCTGAGTTAGACAGCGGTAATACGTTTACGTCCAAAGTTATATTGCTTTCCTCTCACTACGTTTTACAACGTTCACTGGATACACAATCTTCTCTTTTTTTTTCCAAATCGATGATATTATTGAGAATGATCTTTACAAGAATTAATACATAGCTATGTGTCACACTATGATTGTGAACTATTTTCTATAAAAAGAAAATAACGTCTGAAAATACACTAGACCAGACTGGAATGTAACAAACTACAGGAAATGAGAGAAGTTTCGGTTAAACTGCGCATGCCTCGATCCAGTCCACGAGCATTCCTTCCTGTCCAGACATGCCGTCTCTGATGACAGGAAATCTCCTCTCTAAACAGAAGAGGTTGCATGCAGGGGAGTGAAGACGTCTGAGTCAATACAACAGAACGGTGTATCGATCGGTCCCAGTTCACGGCTCTTTGTGACGGTGCCCCAGTTTGTCAGATCTCTGTGTGCTGTGCTGACCGGGGTTCTCTACAGAGATGCCGTGTGCCTTTACATTGCTGTATACCCGGTTCCAGCCAGGAGAGTGCAGCTATGAGTTCAGTGGAGAGTAAAAAAAGAAAACACTATGTCATGTGACGTAGCTCACATCAAGGCATGTGACGCTCCATCACATGTAGTTTAGTGATATGAATCATTTCCCCATGCCACAACTAAAAAGGAAGAATATTCGTGTGGCTTGACTAGTGTAGCGGGCGTCCCCAAATAATTGTGAGATATACTCAGTAAAGAAAGAAAAGTGGTCATTGGGTGAAAGTGACCACTGAGAGATAGTTTTAATAAGGGTTGGTAAGGTGCTGGTCATGTGTTTTGAACACTGAGTATGCACTCACTAGGAGGAGGAAGGAAAGAATCAGTTTTAACCCAGCAGATGGCCTAGAGACTCGAACCTGTCAGGACGTTGGTCCTCTCTGCTGACCAGTCATTACCAGGTGAGCCATAGATAGTTGGGGAAAGCTACAGGGGGGAAACTTAAAGAAAAGAGAAAGAAAGAATTCATATGTTGAATTAAGAAGCAGGTTACTTACACGAACCTTATTCGTGTTTCAGCCCTTCACCCTTCACCTTTTACTCTTCACCTTGCAACCCGTGAGGTGGTTGAAGATGGCCATGGTGTGGGGAACACACCGGTAGTTCAGCCCCTACCAGTAAAGACTCCAGGGAGAGGAGTCGGAACTCGTAATCTCTCCAGGGTCAGGAGAAGTCGAGGGAGAGGAGTGGGAACTCGTCACTTCTCCAGGGACAGGAGAAGGCGAGGAAGAGAAGTTGGAAATCCTATCTCCAGTGACGGGAGAATTTAAAGGGGTGATACGATGTCTGTGAGAGACAGGAAAGCACGACCATATGAAGTCTTGTGTTTGATGCAGGCGGGGCATCAGTGAGTACTGGAATTATTTATTTCCTGGTCTGGATTTTGTGGGCCAATGTTGTGTGAAGGCCGTGACTTTATGAAGTCTTGCGTGAGTTAGTTGCCTCTCAGTGGAAAGAGAGCTACATGTATAAAATCCGTTTATAAATTGTTGGATGTGATTTAGTAAAGGTTTTTCCCTGAAGGAGAGGGGAGAAGGAAAACATTCGGTAGTGCGCTTTTGGTTGATTGGAAAGATTGCGTATGCGTATGGAGTAAATGCTGTCATGAATGCGTGCGGGCAAAAGTGACAGTGTGACACACTAACAATACATTCCATGGTAATACATTAATGCAAGAAATAAATCTTTAAAAAAAAATTAAGTACTGTACCTGCCAGATATAAACAAACGAATCACAAGAGAAAAAGATCACTACGCGTTTCGACCTCTTAGGTCTTCTTCAGTGAAAGGCAAACAACACTCAGGAGAACGAAAAATGAAACAAATAAGATTGATTACCGTCAAGTTGAAACATGAAAATCACAGTAAGAATGTGCGGTATACTTTGTTGTCACAGTAACACGTCAGTTCTATGCCAACAAAAGCAGTCAACACACACACACACTAATTAACTAGACGCCTCATTACTTTTTCATGTAGCCTGCCTGACTGTTGTGGACCATTGAACCATGGGTCGTCCCCCCATCTGTGGCGCTCATTGGCCACTTCCTGGTTTGTTCCCCAGTGATGATGGGACCTTGGTCTATTCCACTCCAGGTCTGACTCACTCTTTCTTTTTCCCTTAAAGTACTGTAGTTTCTCTCTCTCTCTCTCTGTCTCTGTCTCTCTGTGTCTCTGTCTGTGTGCGTGTGTGTGTGTGTGTGTGTGTGTGTGTGTGTGTGTGTGCGTGTGCGTGCGTGCGTGCGTGCGTGCATGCGCGCGCGCGTCTCTGTGTGTGTGTGTGTGTGTGTGTGTGTGTGTGTGTTGTGGTCAAAAGCCAGGCTGTCTTCAAGGCTATCGATGGTCATCCTTTCCCATGGGACATCGGCCGCAGGTCGTCTTAGAGTGGGCTGGTCAGCTGAACTTCCATCACACGCCTCACTGCCCAGCCTGGGAAGAAGCTGACCACACTAAATGCAGGGGAGTGTGTGTGTGTGTGTGTGGGGGGGGGGGGGGGGGGGGGGGGGGGCGATGGAGGGGTCGTGTAGGCCGCCTGAGTCCAATTATCCATTTTTTTCAATCACCCGCCAATCATCACTATCAGAGCAAAACGTACAGCGAGTCAAATTGCGAGGTGAGTGATTTAAGTGTAACCTATTTCTTTTCTGTCCAGCAGGAATGAAAGTCAAATGTTTCTGGTCATTGTCACAGTTACGTGATGAAGAAATCATATCCTGGTTTATGTCAACACACCACCGAAAACACTGGCTGGGCAAAATGACACCAAGTGAAATGGAAAATGGGCAACTAGAAACAAGATGCAAAGCACATAAACGTACTTCCAGTTTGGTGGTAAAAATTTTGTATGTAAGAGAAAAGAAAAAAAAATCTTGCTCTCCCCGGCGGGGTATAGAACTCCGGTCTCCCGCGTGACGGGCGGGGTTACTAACCACTATACTACCGAGGAGCTTACAAAGATTGGTTGCACCGAAAATCATAAACCGTTATTGCAAGAAGGGAGACAATTACCAGTTAGTGGAAGAAAAAACTCGACAGCGCGGTGGTTATTTCCCTTATCGGACTTGATTTTGTAAATCATTATTTATAGCCGTTCGTAACAACTATTCTGGTAAATAAAACATCGGGCATCATCCTGCCTATAATCAACATACTATAAATATTCAGAAGTTTTTTCTTGTGCGAGTGGAACACATTTTGACCACGGAGAGACACACATAAGACACACAGACAGAAGGAGAGACAGACAGACACACAGACAGCATTTCCTCATTCCAGTGTAAAGTACCCCCTGTTCCATAAGAATCAAGATGCTCCCACACTAGAATGAGTTGGCCGCTTTGCACCACCATTCCAGGCTTAAGTTGATGCTTTGCACCACCATTCCAGGCTTAAGTTGACTGCTTTGCACCACCATTCCAGGCTTAAGTTGATGCTTGCACCACCATTCCAGGCCTGAGTTGACCGCTTTGCACCACCATTCCAGGCCTGAGTTGACCGCTTTGCACCACCACTCCAGGCCTGAGTTGACCGCTTTGCACCACCACTCCAGGCCTGAGTTGACCGCTTTGCACCACCATCCAGGCCAGAGTTGACCGCTTTGCACCACCATTCC
>CM031608.1:3660020-3681746 GCA_018398815.1 Conus ventricosus
AAACTTTTTGATCAGCCATTTTTAGTTCTGTTCTTGTTGTCGTTGTTATTGTTGGTGTTAGCAATAATCCACCATTTTCTTAGACAAATTATTCAGCTGATTATGTAGACTTGAGACAAAATCTGCTAGCAAAATCATTTCATCTGCAAAGTGCAACAGCAATAACTCTAAAGATCCTGGTACCATCTGAATCCCGTACTTTCAGTCCCTGGTGGATGACAGCTTGTTTGTTGACAATAAGGGGACGCAGTTGGACTTATTCAAACTTGCCTCTCTGAAAATTAAAATGAAATAGAATATGACTGTTTGTCTCTCGCACATATAATGACCGGGTTATTACCCCACGAAGTGCTGCGGACAATTTCCACCAACCTCACTTTCCCATAGCTCATGCCGTATGTCCACCAACCTCACTTTCCCACAGCTCATGCCGTATGTCCACCAACCTCACTTTCCCATAGCTCATGCCGTATGTTCACCAACCTCACTTCCCATAGCACATGCCGTATGTCCACCATTCTCACTTTCCCATAGCACATGCCGTACAATAAACCTATAAAACAGATTCAGATGTTTTCCTGAAACCGGCGAATGCTACACAGCACTATGGAAGTTCTTTTAACACTCTAGTACAATGCCGTTTTAGTGGACAGCTCTGTGCGCGCCTGCACTCTATATGAACCAGCACAGGCTTCCAAGGGTGGTACAGGATTGCTCCCAGCTGGTTTGTTCGGCAGTTGAGGACAGTACTTCTCTGGGTCCCACCCGACATGTGCAGGTGTATTTTTTTCTTTTTTTTCCTTTTTCATTTCTTCTTTGTCTTCACCGGGACAATTTCGTAACATTCCGGTACAAAGTAAATGTAAGGACATTGATACGTTATCCTGCTCGAAACCCATCTTGTTCCACTGCTAGTATCCTTACCATATCTGCCCATTTGAGAGAGTTGTCTTTCAGAATATATGAGCGCATGTTGCTTACGACGCTTGCTTGCACAGCCCCATGGCAATTACCAGATAAAACACAATCCCTTATCTTCTAACGCCATGGCAATTACCAGATAAAACAACATCCCTTATCCATGCCAATTACCAGATAAAACAACATCCCTTATCTTTTAAGTTAGCATTATAATATATTTACAATGTTCTTTTCGAAAAGAAATACTGCATTCAAATACATCATTAAAAAGATGTGTGTGTGTGTGTGTGTGTGTGTGTGTGTGTGTGTGTGTGTGTGTGTGTGTGTGTGTGAGACAAGAGAGAGAGAGAGAGAGAGAGAGAGAGGAGAGAGAGAGAGGAGAGAGAGAGAGAGAGAGAGAGAGAGAGTTCTCCGTTCTGCTGTGGTTTTTCTAATGCCAGTCTCAGCAAAAGACAGGATGCTGATGCTAGTGGGCAGTGGTTCCCATTATCACGGTCCAGTTCATCAGTCATCGATGCACTCAAAAGCAGTTCCATCGATAAAGGCACAGCGAGTTAATGCCTGAGCTTCATTTTGTATGCATAAATCTGATTGCACCTTAAGTCCTTGACAGAATAGAGATCGTTTATTTCTGTTTTTTTTTTCCTTTTATCCTCCATTTTAACAAATGCATCATAGTGGCAATTCATCGCAGAATTGCTGCAAAACAAGTCAGCGTCCATTTTCTGTTGTTGATCTGAGACGTAAATGTAAGGAAAGGCTTTCTTTTTGTTTGAGGTGAGAGATTTTTTCCTGTTCCTTGTTTTTTTTTCTTTCAACAAATATGAAGTGTTCATGATTTTTTATCAATGGTTTAAAATCAGAAATGGCGTTAGAGATGTTGAAAATATCCACGATCGGTCCATGCTCTCCTTCTCTTTATCTCTCTGTCTCTCGGTCTCTGTCTCTGTCTTTGTGTCTGTCTCTCTCTTTTCTCATATATTTTTCTGTGCATTTTTGTTAGAGAGAGAGAGAGAGAGAGAGAGAGAGAGAGAGAGAGAGAGAGAGGAGAGAGAGAGAGAGAGAGAGAAAGAGAGAGAGGGAGGGAGGGAGGGAGGGAGGGAGGGAGGGAAAGATGTTAAAATACTTTTTTCTTTAAATCAGACTTGTTTGTGGCTCTTTTCTGTTTCTGTTCCACGTCCATGAACTTCTTTTGGCATACATATGCCGTTCACTCCCTCCCTCCCCACTGTAACAGTCAACAACCATTTGAATAATGGTCACGCAACAAATGAGATCAAACAAGATATAACCTGAAATCATGAACACGCACGCACTTTCAAACTCACGCCTCCCCGCCCCCTCCCCCAACCCCCCACCTGCCCTCCACCATACTCCCATCCACACACGTTTGTTTGATTTCTTTTGACTGTTCTGCTTCTATAAGCCGACTCAGGCCTGAAACAAAGAAGGGTGATTTACAGGGATGTGGCTATTTATATCCTGAGGTTCTCTCCCTTTTCTTCGACCAGCCATTCCGCTCGATCCTCCATTCTATTGGACACCGACCTTGCTGTCCTGTTAACACGAGTATCAATAGCGGACTGGCGGAAACTGAGTGTGTTGTGTTGAAATCAAGATATGCTTGACTGCTTCCGTCTGACCAAGCAGCATACTTGTGGAAGAGGAGGGGAGGATGGTGATGTCGGGGTATTCATCACAGGACTCCCGCGCCATCAGCCGACATCTTGTTTAACTGGCGGTAACTCCAGCTGCCTGGTGGCGGTAACTCCAGCTGCCTGGTGGCGGTAACTCCAGCTGCCTGGTGCTGCGAAAGAAACACATAGAGCGTTGTCTTTTTTCTCTTTTTTTTTTGGGGGGGGGGGGGGGGGGGGGGGGGGGGGGGGGGGGGGGAGGGGGTGGTTAGGGAGGAGCATGATTTAGGTCTGCCTTTATATTTTTATTTGACACACGCAAATGCGCTTGCAGGAATGTATGACAGTTTGAATATCTGGTAAGAGGTGGCCGATCTGTACATGTTCCTATTGATCATAGTTTCCATTCCTTGAAAAAAAAAAAGCACCAGGATTTTGGTACTAGCGTGTGAGAACTTGAGTTTTGACTTTCCTGTTTCGGAAAATAATCGATGTAAAAAAAAAGAAGTAAATCCATAAAGCCCAGACAACGTGTCAATGCCGATGTCTCTTTGGCTGACTGTTAATAATGGCACTGTGTTGCAGTGTGTGTGGATCAATGGTAGTCCATACCTTTTCCCCATGCTGAACCTGGATTCCTTTTTCCTCCCGCAGCCATGCTTGTACTCTGATGAGTTTGGGATGTGGGCAGACCTTAGGGGGGTGTTGTTGTGAGGTCATGATCGTGGTTTCTCGTCTTTGGGGAAGGAATAAGGGAAGAAATGTGTGTGTGTGTGTGTGTATGTGTGCGTGCGTGCGTGCGTGCGTGCGTGCGCGCGCACGCGCGCGCGCGCGGTGTGTGTGTGTGTGTGTGTGTGTGTGTGTGTGTGTGTGTTTGTGTGTGTGTGTGTGTGTGGGTGTGTTTGGTGTCGTTCTGTCACACGCTAACAAAGGGTCATCTTGTCATGGGCTCACCTAGGATCGTCTGTTACAGACCCACGCAGGGTCGTGCTGTCATCGCGTCACCCAGGATCGTCTGTTACAGACCCACACAGGGTCGTGCTGTCATGGGCTCACCAAGGATCGTCTGTTACAGACCCACACAGGATCGTGCTGTCATCGCGTCACCCAGGATCGTCTGTTACAGACCAACGCAGGGTCGTGCTGTCATCGCGTCACCCAGGATCGTCTGTTACAGACCCACACAGGGTCGTGCTGTTATCGCGTCACCCAGGATCGTCTGTTACAGACCCACACAGGGTCGTGCTGTCATCGCGTCACCCAGGATCGTCTGTTACAGACCTACACAGGGTCGTGCTGTCATGGGCTCACCCAGGATCGTCTGTTACAGACCCACACAGGGCCGTGCTGTCATCGCGTCACCCAGGATCGTCATGTTACAGTCCCACACAGGGTCGTGCTGTCATGGCGTCACCCAGGATCGTCTGTTACAGACCTACACAGGGTCGTGCTGTCATCGCGTCACCCAGGATCGTCTGTTACAGACCCACGCAGGGTCGTGCTGTCTTCCGGTCTACCCCAGGATCGTCTGTTTATATGTCCTTACACAGGGTCAGTGTGTCATTGGGCTCTCCCAGGTTCGTCGTTTCAAGACCCACCAACAGGGTCGTGCTGCATCGCGTCACCCAGGATCGTATTGTTTCAAGACCACCCACACAGGGTCGTGCGGTCAATGGGGCCTCACCAAGAGATCGTCGGTTTACATAGACCAATCACAGGGTCGTGCTGTCATCGAGTCACCCAGGATTCTTGTTACAGCGAACCCTAACAGGGGTCGTGCTGCTGTCATGGGCTCACCCAGGTGCGTCTGTTTACAGCATCCACACAGGGTCGCTGCCGTCCTTGCGTCATACTCTGGATCGTCTTGTTACAGACCCACACAGGGTCGTGCTGTCTTGGGATCACTCTAGGATAGTCTGTTTTCGTCCTCACCTCAGGGTTCGTGCTGTCATGGCCGTCACCAGGATCGTATGTTACTGACCCAACAGGGTACGTGCTGTCATCGCGTCACCCAGGATCGTCATGTTACAGGCACTCTCAGCGGATTCGAGCTTTCATGGGGCGTCACACCAGGATCGTCTGTTACGACCCACACAGGGTCGTTCTGCTCCATCGAGTCCACACTGGTTTCGCTCTTGTAGTAATGTTTTTTACTCAGCCATGGTGGTTGTGTCATCTGCATCACTCCACGGTAGCTTTTCATATAGGGCTTTTGCCTGGATCATCGCTTGCTTTTCCTTCGAGGGCTGTTAAAAGAAGTGGAGGCAGATTATTTATTTTTTTCTCCAGGATTCCTTGATTTATAAGGTCTTGGAGTTGCGAATGTTTTATGTCCTTCTTTATACGCCTTACAACGCCTACTTCAGCCTTTCTGGTGTCTCGCAAGTACTGATTAAGTGATAGGTCTGGAAGAGTTTGATTCTGACCCGTCCACAGCTTCTGCACTTCTTGATCATAAGCCTGTCCGCTCTTCACTGCTATTCTTGTCACTAGCCTGTCCTCTCTGCCTGCACTTCATGTATGCCTGTCTCGCCTCTCTTCCAGCACTTCATGATCATATGCTATGTCATCTCTCTTCCAGAACTTCATGAATTTAAGCTTTACATATATTTCAGTCACTTTCATGACATAGCCTGTCCTCTCTCTTCCAGCACTTAAAACTTTAGCCTGTCTTCTCTCTTCCTCTGCACTTCATGTCATAGCATGTTCCTCTCTTCCTGCACTGCTTGACATAGATGTCCTCTCTCTTCAGCACTTCCATGATCTTAGCTGTCCTCTCTCTTCCAGCACTTCGTGACATAGCCTGTCCTCTCTTCCAGCATCTTCAATGACATTGCACCTGTTCCTCTCCTCTTTGCCCAGGCACTTCATGACAATAGCCTGTTCCATCTCTCTTCAGCACTCGTGACATAGCCTTGTACTCTCTGCCTAGCACTCTTGAAATTAGCCTGTCCTATCTCCAGCCATGGTGGTGTAGTGTCATCAGAATCATCCACGGTCGATTTTGCTTGCATAAAGGCTTAACCTGGGATCATCGCTGCTTTTCCTTCGAGGGTGTTTCATTGAAGTGAAGGCAGATTATTCTTTTTTTCTCCAGGATCCCATTGATTTATATGGTCTTGGAGTTGGAATGTTTTATGTCTCTCTTTATACGCCTACAAATCCGATCTTATCAGCATTACCGGTGTCTGCAAGTTACTGAATCTATGAATGATCGACGGACATGGAATGAGTTTGATTCTGACCCAGTCCAACAGCTTCCAGTCTACTTCATGGACATAGCACTGTCCTCTTCTTCCAGCACTTCATGGGGGGGTAACATGTAGCCTGTCCTCTCTTCAGCTCTCAATGACTGTAGCACGGTCCTCTCCTCTCTTCCAGCTCTTCATGACCATAGCCTATCATCTCTCTTCCAGCACGTCATGACAGAGCCTGTCTTCATCTTCAGCACTTCATGACATAGCCTGTACTCTCTATTCAGCACTTTCATGACTATAGCTGTCATCTCTCTTCCAGCTCTTCTGGGTCATAGCATGTCCTCTCTTCTGAACTGCTTGACCTAGCCTGTTCCTCTCTATTCACAGCTCTTCATGGGACATAGCACTGTCCTACCTCTGACACTGCAGCTTCGTGTCTTTTCGCTGTCCTCTCTGACAGAACGTCATGAATTAGCCTGTCACCTCTTCTCTATTCCTGCACTTCATTCGACTATTGCCTGTCCTCTAATCTTTCACTAGCTTACTTCTTGGCGATCATTTTATCTACCTCATCTCTTTCACTGCACTTCATGACTAATTAGCCTGTCATATCCTCTCTTTCCAGCCATACTTCATGACTAGCATGGCCTCTATGACTGCATTATTGAATAGCATGTCCTTCTTTCAGCACTTCATGACATAGCATGTTCCTCTAGTCTGCACCTGAATGTCATTGCAGGTCCTCTCGGCCAGCTCTTCTTGATCTTGGCCTGTCTTCTTCCAGACTGCTTGACATAGATGTCCAGCTATCTTTCCCAGAAATTCACCGACTTAGCATGTCCTCTCCTCTCGTCCATGCCACCTTCTGATCAGGCTTGTTCCTTAACTCTCTTCACTAGCACTTCGTGACTAGCTGTCCTCTCCTCTCACTTTCCAGCACTTCGTGACATACAGCCTGTCCTCTCTTCTCTGCTAACTTCATGGGACATAGCAGGGTCCTCTCCTCCTCTTCAGCACTTGTGACTTTGCATGTCCTCTATCCCTGTCTTGTCCACGCTAAGATAATTTATGTTTCAAAAACGGAGGGTTGAGGGTCGAAAAATGAAGCACAATTTTGATAGAGTGGGGGTTGTTCTAGTTACCGTCTAAGGTCTTTGTCGAACATAGGTAAGGTCAAGACATCATTGCAGTTCGAACTCTATTGGTCTTGTTACTTATTCAGTTTTTTTAATTTTGTTTTTGCCTCAACTAACCTAATATGGCACTTTTATTCAATCCCACAATTATCTGCCCGTCATCTTTTATATCACCTCTATTCTACAAAACATGCTACAAACCCCATTGTTTCACACATCATCATTTCCCCCCTCCAGGCACCTTTACCCCCACACCCCCCCACCCCCCCCCCCACCCCCCCCACCCCCCCCCCACCACCCCTCACTATTTCCACTCCTATGATCCCCTCCTGGGATTGCGCATCTCGATTTACGTCACGCGTGTGCATCTTGGTCGTGCAGCGAAATAATGAGAAAAATAAGTGATTCCTCGTTTCTTCTTATTTGGTTTTTACCTGAAGAAGAACCGAGAGGTCCGCATGTCATTGTGTCCTGTCCTGTGTTTTAGTGTACGTCCTTGGCCGGAGGTAACTCTACCCCTCTTTATAAATTAAGCTACATTTACCCCTCTTTCATAAATTAAGATACATTTAGGTCAAATTCAGTCGACCGGAGTTATGCATTATGTCGATAACAGGCATGGGAAGTGTCATTTTGGTCCTGGGCGCCATTTCTCTTCCTGTCTGCCATGGGGAAAAATAAATTTCAATTGCCCGTCTGATGGAGATGCTGTGCGACAGCAAGGAAAAACAGGCATCCAGGTGTGGCCCGGTTCCAGTGTCATGACCTCCTCTTTGAGCTAACCAAGGTGGAATGTGCCCGAAGGTACTGATGGAGATGCTGTGGCTTGACAGCAAGGAACAGGCATCAAGTGTGGCGGTTCTGGGTCCTGACCATCCTCTTGGAGCTAACCAAGCTGCGGATGATTGCCTGATGGTCAGAAAGGAAAATATAATTAGTTCTGACAAAGCAAAACATCTGCACTGAACAGTTTGTATGCTTTCTTGCAAAGGGAATCTGTGGTCTATGTACATGAGAGCCTCCGGTAGAAAGAAATGTTGATTGCAATTATCTCACCTTTCTCAACCATTGGCGTTGGGCACCGAAACTAGAAGCATTTGTTAACGCCGGGCATATGCTGTGGCTGGGCGGACATTACACAGCCTTTCTGCTCAGCTACGTATTGTCACCAGAACATAGTGCCGCCGACATGATCATTCACCAGTTGTGATCGTGATTATTATGACTATAAATATTCTGATGACAGAGTTATGGGTGTGTGTGTGTGTGTATGTGGAGGGGGGTGGTGGTGGTGGTGGTGGTGCGTGGTGCGTGGTGGTGGTGGTGGTCGTTGTGCGGTCGTGTGTGTGGTGTGTGTGTGTGTGTGTTGTGTGTGATTGCGTGTGTGTGTGTGGGTGTGTGTGTGTGTGTGCGTGTGTGTGCTCGTTTGTGTGTGTGGTGTGTGTGTGTGTGTGTGTCGTGTGTGTGTGTGTGTGTGTGTTTGTGTGTGGTGTGTGTGTGTGTGTGTGTGTGTGTGTGATTGAACATGAATGCTTGCGTGCGTTGGTGCGTGGCGTTCGATCATGTCTGTGCGTGCGTGTATTTGTTTGTGCTTGTATTTTGGTGTGTGTGTGTGTGTGTGTGTGTGTGTGTGTGTGGGTGTGTGGTAGAGAGAGAGAGTGAGTGAGACCGAGAGAGAGAGAGTCGACGAGAGGAGAGAGAGAGTGAGAGGGAAAGAAAGACGGAGTGAGAAGAGAGAGAGTGCGGGGGGGGGATATGTGATGTGTAATCTCAAAAGTCACTTCATCTTCGGGAAACTTACCCGTCCAATCAAAATAAAAACAAATTTAGGCATTTAAGGGGCAGATAAGAATTCGATCGACCTGACCCTCAAGAAGGACGTCGGCACATTCTAATAGGATTAGGACACTTTGCTCGGGGCCAGTTTGAGAAGAGGTATTGATCAAATGTCGAGGTGGTTTATAATGAAAAGGAAACTAAATAGGACGGTGCGGGTTGCAGAGATGACGAAGAAGACTTAAGATATAAGAAGAAGAAGAAGACGAGACCGACAGACAGAACAGACAGACAGTGACAGTACAGGGAAGGTGACAGAGAGGCATACTGTTGACCTGGCAGATATGTTCGCTGGTGCTAGGTTGAATCGTTTTGTCGGGCCGGCCCCCTAGGCCCACCCAAAAGACATTATATCGCCACGACGACTAATGTGTGTCGATAAAACAATAATAAAATTATGTGTCCGCCACCACTCGAAACAGTCTTAACTGCGCAGCCTACTTCACGGCTAAAGATTGAAAATAGCTGGGAGGGTCTTCATGGGGTTATTTTGAATTTTTTTTCAGATAATGTGTTCCTTATACACCGAAACTTTCTCGTGGCACTATCCATTTGCTCCAAAACAACCATTATTATAATTGAGTTTTAAAAGCCTAAACATCGATCAATATGAAATTATTTTACGCAATAAGGACCCCATTTTCACTCGCTTATACGTATTCGCATCCCTTATATACAGAAACCCCTATCGTGTTATTTGCCAGTTCGAAAAGCGTGTGTGACCGCTCTCCCGGTTTCTCTGTGTTCATTCTTAAAATAAGTATGGGAAATTGTAAGATGCCGTTTTTCTAAGGAAAATATGCTGGAGTTGTGCAAAAACTTTAGAGCCAGTTTTCACAAAATGGCTCGGTCGGTACAGTAACACTTCAAATGACCAGAACTTCTTATTTTGCCCTTTAGCGGTCAATTTTGATATCAAATTATTTCAGATCATCTGTAGATTTTAAATATTGGTATATCTCAGAACATTCATAAATCGAGTTAAGATGGCTTTGCTGGTGGAAAGTCCAGCTCTGGCTTGGCCGACCCGATAGTTGCTCCTCGAATATTCCCTGGTTTGTCGCTGGGCCGACAATGTCATGGTAGTGACAATGCACATCATATGCTAGAAAAAACCCGTCCCAGGGTAGATGTGAATTGTAGTATCCACAATGAATTGTACTAGTTCTTAGTCTACATTAGCAAACCCTTCTCCCCCAGCGGCCCTCCTCCTTTCCCACACCCTGCCAATCCCACCTCACCCCTCCCCGAAAAAAAAGGCTGCCGACCACTGTCTTAAGCTGTTTCAACCGGAATAAAAACGATCTCCAATAAGGAAGCAGTGTCAAAGTGGGAATGGATATAACTCTAGTAGTAGCAGAAATCGGTTCTTCCGATTGCCACCCTGTGACCGGTATTTTTTGCAATTCTGTTTCATCCCAAAAACCAAACTCTATCAGGAACTCTTCCTCGTAGAAATCGTGTTGAGATGAGAAGCATAGGGAACGATCCCCCCCCCCCCCTCTCTCTCTCTCTCTCATTCTGTGGTATCTCTGTCTGTCTGGTCTGGTGTCATCTACCCACTTTACCCCTCTCTCTCTCTTTCTCTCTCTTCTCTCTCTCTCTTCTCTCTCTATCTGCTTATCTCTCTCATCTCTAACTCTTCTCTCTCCTCTGCTGGATCTTATTTTTTGGGGTGTATGCTTTCGATCTCTCACACCCCATAATTCCAACAACACCACGGCACACTATCGTGTCCTGCTGCCACACGATACGGACAGAGACGCCGCTCGCTGAGTAAGGAGACCTGTCTACCAAGACGGCTCCTGTCAGTAATCAGTTGTGTGGGGAGCACTACCTGTGCTTGGTGTGGCCACTATCTCGTGCTTTGGTATGTGAGCCACTACCAGTGCTTGGGTGTGAGTACACTACCTGGCTTGCGTGTGAGAACATACCTGTTGCTTGGTCTGTGAGCCCACTACCAGGGCTTGTTGTGTGATACTAACCTGTGCTTGGTTGTGTGCCACTACCTAGGTGCTTGGTTGTGAGAACACTACCAAGTGCTTATGACCTGTGAGCTACTACCAGTGCTTGGTGTGAGCACTACCACGTGCTTGGTCGTGTGCCACTATCAGTGACTTCGTGTGAGAACACTACCAGTGCTTGGTGTGTGAGCCACTATCAGTGCTGGTGTGTGCCACTATCAGTGATTGGTGTGAGAACACTACCAGTGCTTGGGTGTGAGCCTCTATCAGTGCGTGGTGTGAGACCAATATCAGTGCTTGGTGTGAGACACTACCTGTGCTTGGTGTTGTGAGCCACTATCACAGTGCTTGGGTGGGAGCACTATCAGTGGCTTTGGTGGGAGCCACTATCGGTGCTTGGTGTGAAGCCACTTCTGTGCTTGGTGTGAGCCACTATCAAGTTGCTTGGTGGGAGCCACTACCAGGGCTTGGTGTGAGACCACTTATACAGTGCTCAGGCCGTGAGGACAGGGTTCTGCTGGGCGCTTCTATGATGTGGATCCGCGCTGGATGAAATGCAGGAATAGTAAGAGGGTGGGAATCGGGTGGGGATGGGGGGGGGGGGGGGTTAAAGGATGGGGGGAGGTGAACAGTGGATGGCGGTCCCTTTTCGGTGGGAACGTGACCTGTATTTTGTTTTTTAGACAGCAAAAACACACACACACACACAAACTCACACACACATCACACCACATCACACACACACACTCACACACACACACACACAAACCACACACACATCCACCACACACACACAAACACACACCACACATACACTCCACACGCACAGAGAGAGTGAGAGAGACGAGGAGAGACGAGTAGAGAGTGAGGTGTGGAGAGGTGTGTGTGTTGTGTGGTGTGTGTGTGTGTGTGTGTGTTGTGTCGTGTGTGTGTGTGTGTGTGTGTGTGGGTGTGTGTGTCGCTGTTGTGGTGTGTGTTGTGTATCGTGTGTGTGTGTGTGTCCCGTGTAAAGTGTGTGTGATGTGTGTGTGTGTGTGTTTGTGTGTGTGTGTGTGTGTGTGTGTGTGATGTGTGTTGTGTGTGTGTGGTGTGTGGGATTGTGTAGTGTGTGCGTCAGGGCGTGCGTGCGTGCGTGCGTTGGTGCGTCGCGTGCGTGCGCTGTGTGGGTGTGTGTGTGTGTGTGTGTGTGTGTGTGTGCGTTGTGCTGTGTGTGGTGTGTGTGTGTGTCGTGTGTGTGTGTGGTGTTTGTGTGTGTGTGTGTGTGTGTGTGTGTGGGGTGTCGTTGTGAGTGTGTTTGTGTGTGTGTGTGTGGAGAGGGATGTATGGGACGTGGGCATTGCGCATACAATAGACAAACGGCAGATATGCACTACACAGTGGGACACGAGAGAGTGTTTATGATGTTTTTTTGGTTGAGAGAGAGAGGAGAGAGAGATGCGAGAGAGGAGCGAGAGGACGTGTAGAGAGAGAGGAAGAGAGAGAGACGAGAGAGAGAGAGAGAGAAGAGAGAGAGATGAGAGAGATTGATGGAGAGAGAGAGAGAGAGGAGTGAGAAGTAGAGAGATGAGAGAAGCAGTATGTGCAATCGCACCGCTTACAGTTCTATTTGACAGAAACAAGAGAATGGAATTATACTTAGTTCAAGGACCACCCATCTTTATTTTGCACCGAAAAACACCCTTTTCATACATTACAAAATATCTCGTCCATCTCTTGTCTGTTTTTTTTGGCCATAAATTAACACATGTTTTTCACAATTAAAAAATTAACACACAAAAAACCTCCAAAAATTGACGTAAGAAGTTACTTTTAAAAACAGGGGGGCTTAAGTGCAAATAAGATTCCTGGGTGATCGTGATACGAAGACTAGTTACATTCTCGCCAGGATTATAAAATAGTTATAAAATAAGTGCAAAAACTCTTTGCATCTGGTCGCATTACTGATAAACATCTGGGTATATCTTGGTACCCCTCAGGGACTCAATAAAATTAGGGTTAACAGTACGTCTCTTATATTCTAGCACCATTAATATAACTCTGAACAAACAACCGGTTTCCATTTTGGTTTGTTATTTTTAAATACAATGAATTTATATGGCCCTTTAATTAATATTCTTTAAATTCACTCGTTTCTTTCCACCTGAGATTAATCGATTACTACATATCCCCGCCCTAGTTGATGGTATATACCTTTTAAAACTGTGACGATAGCCTTCAACAAATTAGCACTCTGCTTTTTAACTGTTGTAGATGACCATATACAAAATTGGGCTATACAAGAAAATCAGAACGGTTTATTTACCTTCAAATTGATAAAAATCTTCCTTGTTAATAAATCATATAAGCTCTGCACTACTGTTTTGGTGAAAGCCTAAGATTTTATGCCACGGACCTCTAGGAAAAGTGTCTCTCTTCTTTTTCTAGTGGGAATTGTAAGTAATTCTGAGGTTTGCTTCGTTAAATTTTTAACAATATGCCAAATTTCAGCCTAATACTTCTTTTAAAAAGCAATAGTTCTGTAGTATCCATCAGGTATTTGCACAGGAGTTATTTGTTTACCACACCTCGTTATAATATTGATCCTGTTATTTTGAGCCTCTCCAGAGATGTTTAACCACATAACTTTAATAACCAATTTCTTAAGGGCAATCCTACATAACTCCCGCGCCATTACAAGTTGGATACGTTAAGGAACATCACGGTCGTTTTGCTTGGTTTATATTGTTGTAAATCTTGTTATAAATATTTTAATAAACAATGTTAAAATTATGGAACCTTTAAATATAACGATGTGCCTCTTTCATGTTTGGAGCGTTTTATATCCCCAAATATGTGGACTTCTGCAATTTAACCATTTGCAGTGATGATATATATGGCTTCCAGGTCAGACCTTGTATAACACCATCTAAATTGTTATTTAAAGCCGCCAATATGAGTGCAGAGTACATCAGCATGGGCATCCCGCCCTATGACTTTTTCCAGGAATCACAGTTAAATTTTGCTTTTACTGGTCAATACTGGCTGCGGTTGTCTCATATGCAAAACCATTTAAACCATCCTAATCTTTTAGTAAGCGTCAGTATATTAAATTTCTATGTTTATTTCCCATGTACAGACGAATACTAAATTGAAACTACAAGTGCTCCTCCCCTGCGACATACGCGTTTAATCATTTACATGCCCAATGGAAAATAATGTATGAAAGAAATCTGCATGAATTTTAACATGATTCCTTCAACTGAATTTAGACAAAGTTAGCCGGAATCAAGGGGTTAGGCACATTGTATTTGGGGGGTACAATAAGAGAAATACTTATGACTACTGGCCTGGCCACACCTCTTTTCACCTGACTAACAAGTTTCGATTAGGGTCAATAGAACAAAAACATCCTAAATGGCGTGGGCAACAATTTATCTTGATGAAAGTGATGGTAACAATGCCACAGGGGAGTTGCACAAAGGCTTACTTGACACCATTCGGACATATGTTTGGTGCCTAGTAGGAGCACAAGCCCAGACCAAGTCTAGCATAGTTGTATCAGGCTACAGGCTTTGACGCCAGAAAAACAATTTCTAGCCCAAATTTGGAAGATGACTATTTACCTTTGCTGTTGATTTGCCTGCCAGACATACAAAGGTATCATAGACGTTTCCATTACACATGCAGGTCAAGGTTGACTTGTTGTAGGCATGGGATTTATACATGCTACCCTTGGACCTTAGACTACAGTTGGCATGATACAGAATTATAAAAAAAACCTATGAAATCCTACATAGCTGGAGACGACCCAAAACTTAGGGCCACTATTCAAGGCTTAAACACAAGGCCCGCTCATCTATGTTAAAAAATAAAAAAGTACCCCCAGCTGAATGGAATGCGATCCAGTTATAAGCGCCCAACAGCCAGAAAGCAGACAGAAAGCACCGCCAATGTATTTTACTCACACTTGACCAGTCACATAGTGAAAGACAGCCCTTGTTGTTGGTTTTAATTTTTACTGGATTATCCATAACTTTATTTCACTAAAAATTAATCCTGCCGCTAACAATCCCAACGTCCATAGCATGGTCAGCAATATAACACAGCTACTTTGCCTATAGTAGACATAAACCCAATAACAACATACATATTATGGAGTGAGCATCAGCGCTTTAGCTGTCTAACTTTTTTATAGTTCTAGAGTTGCTTAGATGATGCATTTGTTTTCTAAATCCAACTTTTACCAGGCTGAGGTGTCTCGGAGGCGTCTGGACTGTTGGCGCACTACCTGGTTTAAAGCCATAAACGAGTGCTCAGAGATAGCAAACCAAACAGCTGTTATTATACTAACTATTGTTAATCCACTGTTTCTCTGAAATTGTGTCCTCATATTCTTTCAGGCTAGCGTGTGATTTTCATAAAGTATTCTGTTTATTGTTTCTCTTTATTCTGCTTGTTTTGTGATGCTAGCTGCGCTTGTTAGTAGACAGCACTTTAACCTGGCCGCCCCCTTTCGTAGCATTAAATCTTGTATTTTATGCTGTTTTCTAGCCTTTTCTTCTCGCCCTAATTTGTTATCGTATTGACATCAGCAAGTTTTTTTTTCCTCTTCTTCTCCCTATCTAACTCACCACGTTTTGCTAATTTGTTTCGTTAGTTCACCCCTTATTGTACGTTGACGCAGCATTAAGCCCCAGGATTTTCACGCATAGCAATGGAGAATCGTTAATTGTTTTAAACTGTGTCTCTTAAATAAAAACTCGTTTCAATTTCTGCGATTGTTTTCTGCTTTCTAATTGATTTCATCAGTGTTTGTAATTGCATATCTGCTTCTTGGCATATATCTTGAAGAGGTATGTTTTGTATTTTCTGTATTGGTTTGGCTAGCCACACGCTCCACTGTTCTGTAAATGATAAGACTTCGGCTCTAATCTCTAAAGGTTTAATTGTGCTGACTTAGCAATAGGGAGTTTTCGGCCTTATTGTGCTTAGTTTTAATAATCTCTGTTTGGGTGTTTGCGGTTGAAGTAGCTTTTACCGGACCCCAGACCAGTTCTCTATATACAAATTGCCCACCTTCTTCCTCAAAATCGTTTGGATCAAGCACGGCCTGTAGACTTCTCGTCCCTATGCTTTTCTAGATTGATTGAATTCTTTCTCGCAATAGATCTTGACGTTGGTTAGGGAGTAAAGAACCCACTCCTTCAAGCTCTTCTGCAATTGATGGGGCCTATGTTCTTCCTAGTCTTCCTCACCTACAGGATCAATCGGTGTCAAATTCTTAATCCTTATTTTTTATTTATATTCTTTTTTGTTTTATTAAAAATGAGCTCCCATATACGGTTGTGACATCGAATCAACAGAAAGAGAAGGAACCCCTTGGCGTAAAAAAGGTATTAAGGCAGACAGGTAATTAGTTATATACTCCATCAACAGTTCAGCCTGAACAAAACTTGTAACAGTTTTAAGTTCCATGAACTTGGCGCTGATGATGGTTATAATGCAAGGCTCCACTAATACTAATCATTTCAAAATAGATTTTTAATCAGCAGTTCTAATGCTACTGTGGTTGCTAATTTTGGTCTGGGCCACTCGTTTATAAATATAGCAATCAAACTGGAGTGACAGCAGTCTTTGTACTAACGAGGCAGACATTTTTGCCCTCTATTCTGATCTATGGTCTGCCTAAAAAAGTAAAGAAAAGAGAAAGTTATTCGGGAATACAAAAGCCCATACGGGCCTCAAGCACAGGCTTAAAAAGCGGGTGATGCATCAGAATGATTGTTAAAGATGAGGCTCAAGTAGTAGCAGAAGCATTGGCAAACAGATTTCTGCATCCTCTAGGATTTTGAGCTGTTTAAAAGGACGCTTATGCCATATTACCAAGGGCGCCGACTATAGGGGAAAAACTTACTTATGATCTGACATTTAATCCTAGCGGTTCTGTCGTTCTGTCTGAAGATCCTGAAGCTTATTCAAGTCAGAGGACTTTTCTCTTGAGTTTGATGTTGTTACTAACCCTGGACTGGGCCAGAACAATCTTAACCCTAGTATAAAAGTAAAACGGTTAATTTTATGAAAACGTTATACACTCCATTACAAAAAAATAAACAAGCGAGACACTCTTTGGAACTTTACCTAAATCAGTCTCTGAAGTCTTTAAAAGGAATTTTGTTCTTGTTTACTGAAGAAAAATCTCCTTTTCATAGAGAATCAGAAGTGTTTTATAATCCAATAATTGAGAAGGTTGGACTGTGTAATAAATGGCAAGTCTGATCAGTTGTATTCGGTCGCGGACTTTTACCTACCAACACTTCGATGAATAAGAAAGTTTTTCGTGGAGGAGGCAAAAGAGACCTGCAGTTGATCGGTATGTAAAAAACTTCGCCTTTAGATGTAAGACTCGAAGACTACTTAATAAGTAAATATGGGCTGTGGCTGGTTTTTAGATCTACTTTTGACAACAGATTGTTTGGAAGTGGAGAAAGGGTAGGGCAAGATGGTATAAAAATAAATATTCACAAGAAAGCAGAGGGAAAAACCCCCCAATACAAATGCAGTTTTTTTTGGTTTTTGATGCTCAGTTAAACATTGAAGAAAACAGGCTAAAAGACGGGCTTATTAAAATGCAGAAGAAAATTTTTCTAATAAAAAAGATGGATAGTTTGAAGTTTCTGCCTAAAGATCCGCACTGTTCTCTTATCGCGGATTACTGGGTGTGGGAAAAAATGTCTTCGTACTTGATTTGTTACAAACAATTAATCAGGTTTCATTATGAACAATTGTTATATTCGCACAACCATTAAGCAAACAAGATTTACAAAAAGAAGGAAGTTTATTGGACAGACGAGAATATATTTTTAGTTGATCCTTTGCGCCCAAGCTAAGCGACTGTTTAGAACATTACTATAGACTATTGAGGGAACTGAAACACTGTTTTTTTGAGATGACTGTTCCTGAACGAGACATTGTAAAAAAAGAAAAGCTCGTCAAAGCTAGCCTTTGCGGCCGCCACACCCTTTGTTTCTGTGGGCTCTTAACTCAAAAATCAATGCTGTCTTAAAAGACTTGATCGCAGTTTAAAATCGGTTGTATTATTTTACACAAGGACAAAGATAGTTTTGAGATGTTTAAGTGAAAATAAAATAATAAGGGACAAAGAGAGCTAAAAAATAAAAGAGCAGTTAGAAAATCAACCCCGCTAAGCTATGCTTACGGACTGACCCCCCAGTTAAATACGTTTTTTTTATTATAATTTGTTTATTATTGTTGCTTATAAAAAAGGTTTTTTAAATTTTTAATATTTAAAAAAAAATGTCTCGGGCCAGAATCAAAAGCGCAGCTAGTCCTAAAGGTTTTGCAGAAAAGGTTTAAGACCAAGCAACACAACTGAGTTTGATTTGATAGGGGTGAAGAAATGTACTTATGGGATTAGAATTCACAGATGATGGGTTTACAAACGAACAGAAATTGGAAGGATAATAAACGACAGCAATATCCTAAACTAGAACAAATAAGAAATCGAGAAACCACAGGATTACGGCAAATATGAATACAGGCTTTATAAACAAGACAATAGCTGTTCCTCTTGCGTCCTGAAATTTAACTGGATTTTTAAATTTGACTTACAAGCCCCAATGTATACTTTGATAAAAAAAAAACAGTTTTAGAAAAGCTTTGAATGCAGGCCCCTTTCTTGCTAGTCATGTCCCAGAACACAACAGAAACACAGATTGTAGATAAAATAATTTAAAAAAAAAAAAATTCAAAAAAATTTAAGATTAATATGGCTGAGGCAGAAAGTAGCCCTTAGGCTGAAGTGGGGATGAAACAGTGTGAACCTCTAGAATTTATCCCCAAACCCAGTACCCCCAATGTTGCTGGAACACTGCTACTTTTGATTTTTGTTTAGTCATTACGCCAGGGGAGTCTATTCTAGTTTGCAGAACTTGTGTTAGCAAGGGGAAGTACAAATAAAGGCTGAACTTGGATGGTCCTCTTGCTCGTTATTGTTATATAATAAAAACGGGATGAAATAATCCCCCATGATCAATCTGACAAAAGTACTGTGATGGTTGACAAAGACAAACTAACAGTACTCGACTTTATTTTCAGTAAGTATTTGATTTTAATTGCTTTTACTCTGTTGATGAAGGTGCCGGCCAGAAGGATTATAATAAAAAGATATGTATAAGATTAATAAAAAATAATCTTATTTAAAAAATGGAGGCTCGCAGTTTAGGTTAAGCAAATAACTGAACTCAAAGGAAATTAGAAAGCGACTTGGATAAGTATAATAGGGTTACTAAGAAAGAAATATGCTAAAGCGTTAAATACTCTTTCTATGTAATTACCGGCTCATCCTCTGTACTAGCGTAAGGCTGGGTCTAGGTTGCTGTTTTAGCTACTGGGGTTGGAGCGCCAGCCCTCTTACATTAGGGATCTCGGGTTAGGGTTAGGCGCCGTGTCCTATGATTGTAAGTGCTGTTTAAAAAAAATTACTCCTAAATTAACAAAAGCACACTGCCATTTTGCCCTAGCATCAGCAAAACTTTGTTCATTCAGATTAAGAATAAGCAAATCATACAAATGAAATAACATAACAGACAAAGATTTTTAGAAGCTTATGGCTGACGGTGAGGGAATAAGAACGGCAAAATTTGAACTTAAAAAGGAGGGAAAAAGACGTTTACTTCCGACGGGTAACACGATGAAATTTAAAACAAACATTGAAAAACAAACACAACGACATTAAGCCCAAAATGGGTTTAAAAAAACCACCGGCCCCTTTTTCCCCCGGCTCGTTAATATTTTTTTTCAACTCCCCCCCCACTGATTCACTCTCCCTAGCGCTTACCGAATTGACGCAGGCCCAAGCAGTCTCTTTTTCACCGATTTTGGGTGTCTGCTATTCAGATGGAAATGCCGGGGAAAATTCTGTCACGCCTCTTCCGTGAAAAATTTTTTTTCGCAAGTGATTTTGCCAAATTTCGTTTCAAAAATTTTGTTAACCGGAAAAAGCGGACAACTTTTCCCTGCGCAGTCTAACCCATTAACATGGCAAAATGGGGCAACTTTTTTTGAGTGCGCAGTCAAAACCTTAGGGAATTAATTAACATGATGAAATCAAAACAAATTTGTGAGGCTCATGCGCAAAAAAATTGGGAAAAAGAAATCCTAAACGGATGAACCCCCCAAAAGCCCACCATCAACAACCAACCCAACAAGCCACCTTCAACTAGCCACCCTCAACAAACCTCAGCAAGGGGGACTCGCGTGTTCCCGTTTTTTAAAAGCGTTGCAGCAGATTCAGTTTTTCAACCTCTTCTCTAAAACCGCCTTTCCAAAAGAAAAAATAACTTTGTAGATTTAAAAAAAAAAGAGGGAAACAAAGACAAAAAATACCCCTCTTTCAAAAAAAAAAGCAAAGAGGCGCAGAAGACCAAAGTTACCAAAAAAAACTTCTTAAAAAATTGGCAAAGATTTCTGATTCTCATCGCAGTCCACGGCGGGGCCGCACCTTGGGCCCCGCATTTGTCGTCAAAAGCCCCTTTGCCTTTACCCCGGCTAGGCCTTAACTATCAGCCACCGCATTTTCCAGACGCTGTGTGTGTTTGGACGCTTCGAGACTGGTGCAACTCATTAAGTTATATTTACTGTACAGAAGTTTTTAGCTATAATTTCTGTAGGAGAGCAATCGCGCAGTGAGTACTTGAGAGTGTGACAAAAGCTGGCATTTCGCTCTTCTCTGTGAATACCATAATTAAGTTCGTGTTTAAAACTTTCTGACAGAACTTTGCGACCGGCAAAACCTATACCCTGCGCGCGCGTGCGTCGTTGGCCTGATGTGATTGTAAGCCGAAGTAGGCCAGGTGTTGGCAAAAATCTTTGTGAATGAAAAGTTAGTTAGCATTTGTAAAGGGGCCGTATTTACACCGTTGTTTCCATACATATTTCTTCATTGTTGCTACATTTTATATGTACTATGGTTGCATGTAGAGCAACGTAGGCCTAATTAAAGGGAAACGTAGAGGATAACATAATTACTACAAGCAAAATAATACTACTGATTAACAGTAATGGTAGTAGGCTAACAATAATAAGTGAATAATTATTATAATTAAATAATACTTCATTTCCAATCACTACTACTATTTCTATCGGCAAATTCAAATTAAAGTGGTGTTGTTGGTAGTACCATTAGGGTCTTTTTGTGTGTGTGTGTGTGTGTGTGTGTGTGCGTGTGTTGCGTGCGTGCGTGCGTGCGTGCGTGCGTGCGTGCGTGTGCGTGTGTGTGTGTGTGTGTGTGTGTGTGTGTGTGTGTGTGTGTGTGTGAGAGAGAGAGAGAGAGAGAGGGGGGGGGGGATGGCCGAAAGGATTAAGGAACAAAACGGTCATTCTCTCACTGAACATTTAGAACGTTTAAAGGTCTTGTGTAGACTGTGTGGGAAAAGGTCTAAGAGATCAAAGAAAGATAAAAACAAATCAGTAGTAACATGTTTGAGTGTTGCTTCTGAAATAAACGTAATCTTCAATGTGAATGTTCTGGAAGATAGGGAGGAAGTACATTCAAAAATAGTTTGTGTGTTTTGTGCAAAAACTTTGAAAATCTGACAAACCACAAACATTCAACTACAGCAAAGAGCCGTGCATTGGCAGAATTTGAAAAAGCCTCAAAATTTATGGCACCTGTTTGACCCCAGTTAATCTGTCAGTCAGTGTGCGCTATGCACTCACTTTCAACAGCAGAGTAAAGGTGGGAGACCAGAGAAAAAGATAAAGAACTCTGCCGTTCTCAAACAGTATTCCCAACCAGCAAAACGAAAGTGCCAATCAAACTCTGATCTTTTTTTTTTTTTTTTTTTTTTTTTTTTTATAATTTGCTTGTAAAGAAATTTACACATGGAAATCTCGAAAAAAAAAAAAAAACAAAAAAAAGAAAAAAAAAAGAAAAAAAACACACAAAAAAACAGCAACAAAAACAGCACTACAAGAAACAAAAATGACAGTAGATTTATCTTACAAAATGCTTACAAGCTGCAATAATTCGAAAAAGCAT
>CM031608.1:3684346-3706923 GCA_018398815.1 Conus ventricosus
AGTGATAAAGAAACATACATAGGGATCACGGCAAACCATTTTAAAACCAGATATGCAAACCATAAACAGTCCTTCAAAAATGAAAAATATAAAAACCAAACAGAACAAAGTAAATATATTTGGAAGCTTAAAGATAAGAAAATAGATTACAGCATATCATGGAAAATTATAAAAAGAGCAGCACCATACAACAACATCTCTAAAAAATGCAACTTATGTACTACAGAAAAGTGGCTGGTATTATGTAAACCCCATCTAGCATCCCTGAACTCTAAAGTAGAAATGATTAATAATTGCAGGCACAAATGGAAATCTTTGTCAATGCACCATTCCCTGGCACGTTCCCCCTGAACGCGCCCCCAAAAAGAAAAAAATCTACAGGCCACGTGCCACACGCGCAGAGCTCACACGCCCACACACGAAATTATATAACACTGGTGGCGGGCCCAGATTATACATACCCTGAGGAGAGCGCTCGCTCGAAACAAATTTGTAGGTGATTTTTTACACTTCCATTTAAAATCCTATTTTAAACTGTTATGTCGCTCCCTTTTTGGTTGAGCATTTTTAGAATTCTGAGTGGTCTTTTAACTCTAATTTTATTGATTGCTCCTCACGTTGAGCACTGTGGCCTAGCAGAATCTAAATTTAAAATGGAGAAAATTAACTTTGGGCAGTCCACCAAAAATATACCTTTTTTCTAACCCACAACTCTACATTAAAAAACTCATACAGCAGACTGAAATATTTGTGCGTAATATGAGATGGAAAGCGTTTTTCTTTTTGAACCCAGATGCTAAAAACGAAGATAAAAAACCTATGGTTTTAAGTCATGGAGATCGCCACCTGTAATAGAGGAAATGAAACCTTTTGAAGATAGTATGAAAAAGATAATAGCTAATATTGAATTTAGAAAATCACACAATAACTTCCAAACAACATTGAATAATGACATAAAACAAATCCAAAATGACAAAATAAATGTTCATAAAGGCTGACAAGACAAGCAATTTCTATAAAATGGAACCTAATGAGTACTCTCAACTCCTCAACAAAAATATTCAGAATTTTTTTTTTAAAAAGCTGATAAGACTACATATGACAACATCTGCAAAAAAGAAAAAAAACTTGTGCACCAGATGGATTTAGGTGATAGATAGAAGCAACAGCAATAAAAGAAGCTTTTATAACTCTCAAAGATCACAAACCTAACTTTCACAACAACCCTACCTGTAGACTAATAAACCCATCAAAATCTGAATTAGGCAAAATTAGTTTTAAAAAATCCTCGAAAAAGCAATAGAGGACATAAAAACAAACAATGAATACAATCTCGGGAAAAATAGTTATGAAGTTATCCAATGGTTTAAGGAATTGAACAAACAGAAAAATACAGTGTTCATTACTTTCGACATAGTGGATTTCTATCCTTCTATCGATGAGGAATTACTTACTAAAGCACTAAGATCGCCAACAAATATACAAATATAACAGATTCTGAGATGGAAATCATTCTCCACACTAAGAAAACCCTTCTCCATAGCAGCAATGAAACTTGGATTAAAAAAACAGCAGACATTCCACGTTCGATGTCACGATGGGATCTTATGATGGAGCTGAAACTTGTGAATTAGTTGGACTTTTCATGTTGTCTCATATACAGAAAGTACTTGGTAACCAGGTTGGCTTATACAGAGATGACGGCCTTGCCGCATTAAACAATAAACCAAAAATCATTGAAAACAAGAAAAAGAACTTTGTAAAATCTTTCAAAGCTACAACCTAAAAATCACAGTAGAAGCCAACAAGAAAATAGTAAATTATTTAGACATAACATTAGACCTTAAGGCCCACACATACAAACCATACAGAAAACCCAATGACACACCTGTCTACGTAGACATCAAAAGTAACCAGCCATCCTCTGTTTTAAAAACCATACCTAATGGCATAAACAAAAGATTATCTAACCTGTCATGCAATGAGAAAGAATTTAACAGTGCAGCAGCTGAATACCAAGAGGCGCTGAAAAAAGTGGCTACAACTACAAATTACAATATAACCCAGATAATAACTAACAGCCCTCCATATGATGGAAGAATAAAAACCAACGTAGGAAAAGAATTCCTCAGAATCCTTAAAACATCATTCCCAAAAGAACATGTACTATCTAAATATTCATATAAAACACTATCAAGCTATCGTACTCGTGTATGCCCAACCTTAAAAACATAATTGACTCTTCCAATAAAACCAAAAACAATACAACCAAAGAGGGTGACGAAAGGATATCTTGTAATTGCACAAAAAAGACCAGTGCCCACTGAATAACAAATGTCTCTACAGCAACATTGTGTACCAAGCTATGGTAACAACAGACAGTGATAAAGAAACATACATAGGGATCACGGCAAACCATTTTAAAACCAGATATGCAAACCATAAACAGTCCTTCAAAAATGAAAAATAAAAAAAACAAACAGAACTAAGTAAATATATTTGGAAGCTTAAAGAGAAGAAAATAGATTACAGCATATCATGGAAAATTATAAAAAGAGCAGCACCATACAACAACATCTCTAAAAAATGCAACTTATGTACTACAGAAAAGTGGCTGATATTATGTAAACCCCATCTAGCATCCCTGAACTCTAAAGTAGAAATGATTAATAATTGCAGGCACAAATGGAAATCTTTGTCAATGCACCATTCCCTGGCACGTCCCCCCTGAACGCGCCCCCAAAAATAAAAACATCTACAGGCCACGTGCCACACGCGCAGAGCTCACACGCCCACACACGAAACTATATAACACTGGTGGCGGGCCCAGATTATACATACCCTGAGGAGAGCGCTCGCTCGAAACAAATTTGTAGGGTGATTTTTTACACTTTCATTTAAAATCCTATTTTAAACTATATATATATATCTGTATATATATTCAATTATAAACAAAGCTTGCTCTTATGTCACTCTAATTGAATATTTCTTGCAGTCATTGCAACACCAAGCTGCTCTGTAAGTTGCTGGAATGTGCGGTACTTATCCTTGGAATTTATTAGTTTATTACATGCATATATATATATATATATAATATATATAAGAGAGAGAGAGAGAGAGAGAGAGAGAGAGAGAGATCAGTATATTTAAAATGCCTAAAATAATTTTTTAAGTGCTCAGCCCCTTGGGGAGCAACATTAGTTAAAACAAGTTAAAAGAGGAATCTTAAAACTATCTACAAATTTGTTTCGAGCGTGTTGCGCTGTCATCCTGATGACAGCGCAACACGCTCGAAACAAATTTGTAGATAGTTTTAAGATCCTCTTTTAACTTGTTTTAACTATATATATATATATATATAATATATATATATATATATATATAATATAATATATATATATATATATATATTCTCTTTTTTCCCTGTAACCAGTCTGCCCACAGTCTCGGTCGTTCAATTCTGTCTTCGCATTAGCAGGACTGCATCTCCTTACATTGTTTTACTGTCACAACATCGAATTTGTTTCCCATCTAATTTCAGGATCTTTGATCTGGTGCTGTCAAAAAGAGCTCTTAGACGACGAGGTGCACCCCCCTCCCCCCCCCCCCCCCCCCCCCTCCCCTCTTCCCTTTTAGTCCCTGCGCCACCCTGCTGGCCCTCTATTTCTTTTTATAACTGCCTCCCAGAGCTGTACCGTGCAGGCTAACTGGAAAAATTCATCCTAACCTCTGCGCCAAAATGGCATAGGCGACAATGCCCCGTGGGCATTCCAAAAGTCCGGACATAGCTTGTGCCAGTACATTACTTTGACAAATGTGATGTGGCCAGATCTTCTACACACGCAAAGGAACGTCGCCTTTAGTTTTGTGCAATCACTGGTCCCTTGGCCTTTAGGGATGAGGTGGGGTTGGGGATGGGGTGGGGAGGGGTGGAGGTGGAGGACGTGATGGGTGGGGATGGGGTGGGGATGGGTGGAGGTGAAGGACGTGATGGGTGGGGATGGGTGGGGAGGGTGGAGGTGGAGGACGTGATGGGGTGGGGGATCCACTGGGCCACAGGACCAGCACACAGTCATGGGTTTCAAACGAAATTTACCTAGGAGAGGAAACGTCAACTCCAACCAGACACAATGAATGGCTGAATCCACATCCCAGAATCCATGGATCCTATACACTGACTGTGACAGTATTAATCTTTGTACTTCACATCACAGAATCCATGGATCCTATACACTGACTATTAATCTTTGTCCTATACACTAACTGTGACTGTATTAATCTTTGTCCTATACACTGACTGTGACAGTATTAATCTTTGTACTTCACATCCCAGAATCCATGGATCCTATACACTGACTGTGACAGTATTAATCTTTGCACTTCCCATCACAGAATCCATGGATCCTATACACTGACTGTGACAGTATTAATCTTTGTACTTCACATCCCAGAATCGATGGATCCTATACACTGACTGTGACAGTATTAATCTTTGTCCTATACACTGACTGTGACAGTATTAATCTTTGTACTTCACATCCCAGAATCCATGGATCCTATACACTGACTGTGACAGTATTAATCTTTGTACTTCACATCCCAGAATCCATGGATCCTATACACTGACTGTGACAGTATTAATCTTTGTACTTCACATCCCAGAATCCATGGATCCTATACACTGACTGTGACAGCATTAATCTTTGTACTTCACATCCCAGAATCCATGGATCCTATACACTGACTGTGACAGTATTAATCTTTGTACTTCACATCACAGAAGCCATGGATCCTATACACTGACTGTGACAGTATTAATCTTTGTACTTCACATCTCAGAATCAATGGATCCTATACACTGACTGTGACAGTATTAATCTTTGTACTTGAGTGCCGTCCTCTTCACACCTCTCTCCCACCCCCATACGACAGCCCCTCACACCTCTCCCCCACCCCCACACGACAGCCCCTCACACCTCTCCCCCACCCCCATACGACAGCCCCATCTGTCTTTTTTATTAGTACCAGACCGTCCTCTTCACACCTCTCCCCCACCCCCACACGACAGCCCCTCTGTCTTTTTTAATAGTACCAGACTTTGATTTTTGTTACCACTCATGGAAGAATAATTGACATCAAATAGATTTATTTCCCTTCATCTTCACTTCCAATAATGATGTCATACAAGGCATGAGACGCAGTAATATGATAACGACATCCCCAGCCATAGGTCCTGTCGCTCATATGGCGAAGACACACAATGATAACGACATCTCCAGCCATAGGTCCTGTCGCTCACATGGCGAAGACACACAATGATAACGACATCTCCAGCCATAGGTCCTGTCGCTCACATGGCGAAGACACAGAATGATAACGACATCCCCAGCCATAGGTCCTGTCGCTCACATGGCGAAGACACACAATGATAACGACATCCCCAGCCATACATAGGTCCTGTCACTCACTTGGCGGAGACACACAATGATAACGACATCCGCAGCCATACATAGGTCCTGTCGCTCACTTGGCGGAGACACACAATGATAACGACATCTCCAGCCATAGGTCCTGTCGCTCACTTGGCGGAGACACACAATGATAACGACATCCCCAGCCATAGGTCCTGTCGCTCACATGGCGAAGACACACAATGATACCAACATCTCCAGCCATAGGTCCTGTCGCTCACTTGGCGGAGACACACAATGATACCGACATCTCCAGCCATAGGTCCTGTCACTCACATGGCGGAGACACACAATGATAACGACATCACCAGCCATACATAGGTCCTGTCGCTCACTTGGCGAAGACACATAATGATAACGACATCTCCGGCCATAGGTCCTGTCGCTCACTTGGCGAAGACACACAATGATAACGACATCCCCAGCCATACATAGGTCCTGTCGCTCACTTGGCGAAGACACGCAATGATAACGACATCCGCAGCCATAGGTCCTGTCGCTCACATGGCGAAGACACACAATGATAACGACATCCGCAGCCATAGGTCCTGTCGCTCACATGGCGAAGACACACAATGATACCGACATCTCCAGCCATAGGTCCTGTCGCTCACTTGGCGGAGACACACAATGAAACCGACATCCCCAGCCATAGGTCCTGTCGCTCACTTGGCGGAGACACACAATGATACCGACATCTCCAGCCATAGGTCCTGTCGCTCACATGGCGAAGACACACAATGATAATGACATCTCCGGCCATAGGTCCTGTCGCTTACTTGGTGAAGACACACAATGATAACGATATCCCCAGCCATAGGTCCTGTCGCTCACTTGGCGGAGACACACAATGATACCGACATCTCCAGCCATAGGTCCTGTCGCTCACATGGCGAAGACACACAATGATAACGACATCCCCAGCCATACATAGGTCCTGTCGCTCACTTGGCGGAGACACACAATGAATCGCTCAAGACGAGGGCCACAGCAAACAAACCTAACTCATTTTGGGGAATGGCAATCCTGTACGTGTCAGATGAGGACAGTTCTATAATATTATCATCTCCCAGTCGGGTCATGGTAAAATCACAATTTATTAAATTATCACGGTAATTTAGTACAGGTCAATTTAAAACATAACAATGAACACATGAAACTACGGAGAGAAAAAAAAACACTGGACAATGGCACAAGGACACATGAACACATGACAATTCAACATCCGACTATTCAACATCCGACAATCTAACACATGACAGCGTCTCAAATAGACAAACGATGTCTGGACAGACGCAGAAGGGGGAGAAACAAACTTGCTTTTCCCAAAGGAGACAAACCTGAACGAGTTAGCAGGAAGGAAGTGAATGGGCGTCAAAACGTAACACGCCCTGATATGTGTGAAAGCATGCTTGTATGTGTTGCGAAAGACAGCAAACGGTTGAGATAGTTTTTAACTAACAGATTAAAGAAAAAGGAAACGAAACAGGCTCCATGTGGTTCCTGTATTTGAAAGATAAAAAAAAACTCTTGATGGTAGTAATTGTAAGTCTGTTATAGGTAATACTGCACAGTTGTTTTTCAGTTTGAAAATGTGTGTGTGTGTGTTCCTGAGGCTGACGTCTGCTGTTCCCAGAAGGGGGTTTATATAACCACAGCTAATGAATTCAGTCAACCGTTTGTGTCTGAGAACAGTGATAAATGTGTAAGACAATTAAAAGAATATCATGAATTGTGAATATCATGAAATGACTTCTGTGTCACGAGAATTGTAATTCTGTCAAAAGTTGTCATTTAAGGTAATTTTGCAGACAGAGAGGCTTCTCTTCGTTTTCTATATGATACATTAAATCAACCGTTAAACAAGGACAACAAAAGAATCCGGGTCATTTGGAAGGGCCAAACATGCTCGGTCTCCTTGGCACGCCATTTACGAGCTCTATGACACAGAGGATGTTTGCCTTTTTGCATTGCGGTGTTCTTGTGAGGAACGGGCTAGCTTCATTAACATCACCGAACAGTTGCACGTCTATTTTATCACTTTGTTTAGTTGACTTGTCCCTATAAGGCTTCCATTGACTTCAAGAAGGCATCCAGTCGTGTGCAAAATAGAATAGTTTGGAGAAAGATGTGTGGATTTATTGTGGATATAGAGGTGTTTGATCTAATTATGAAAACATACGCAAAAGAATTTTAGCACACTGATGACTCCAAAGTTTACTTATCAATCCTTTTTATTGATTTATTGATTTATCGCTTTGTTTTTTTTTTGTCTATTTATCCATTGATTCAAGCATTTGTTTATTTACTCATTCCTTTTTCATTTATTTATTTATTTATTCATTCATTTCTGTGCCTGTTATATTCTTTAATTGTTTATTTATCTATATTTTTGCCAGTCAGTTCGTAAGCTGAGAACTCAGTATCCTTTTGAATGGTTCTGCAATAGCTGAGAACTCAGTATCCTTTTGAATGGTTCTGCAATAGCTGAGAACTCAGTATCCTTTTGAATGGTTCTGCAATAGCTGAGAACTCAGTATCCTTTTGAATGGTTCTGCAATCCCCGCAACCGTGACTTGAAAACTGGCTATAATGTTTGTTACCTATCTGGGTAATCTGGGTTTGCAAAAAACGTTATTTGGTGGACCCTGTTTATTAATGCACTGCATCTCAGCGGATGACCAGCCTACATTACGTTATTTGGTGGACCCTGTTTATTAATGCACTGCATCTCAGCGGATGACCAGCCTACATTACGTTATTTGGTGGACCCTGTTTATTAATGCACTGCATCTCAGCGGATGACCAGCCTACATTACGTTATTTGGTGGACCCTGTTTATTAATGCACTGCATCTCAGCGGATGACCAGCCTACATTACGTTAGTGGTGTGGATCACTGCAATACAGTTTCCTGAAATGTATCTGCCTTTGACTGTGGCCGGGGGGGGGGGGGGGGGGGGGGGGGGGGTGGGCAGTGTGACGTTTTTAATAAGACCCCATTCATAAATGATGGTTGAATGCTCAGGCAAGAACGATAGACCGAGTAGGAAAGTCAAGCTTTCGTCCACACCCTTCACTTCCTTTCTACAGATGGAATAAGAGGTTTGATTTTGATAACAACAACTGAATTTAATAAAGTAGGAATAAAGATGATGATGATCTGCAGTGAATATGTCGTATGGTTGCTTTGAATGTTGATGTCCGTTTGTTCCCTATGAAATGAATTACACACAAAAGAAATTAATCATGCACATATACTAATAACAACAAAGTCTCTGTCCTTCTCCTCTTCGCTTCTTGCAGTAGCACAAATATCGACTGTCCGCTTGTGCTACAAAAATATCTTCCGGAGAATAGACGCAGAATATAGTTATACACAAGAAAAATATACAAGAAAAATGTCTGAGTGTGTTGTAGCGTGCTTGAATGTGGAGGATGTGTTTATGTGATTGCCACTCAGCTTCACGGAGTCGTGTAGCGTTCCGGAGTTCCGCTGACGTTCACAGTTTGCTTCCTGATCCCGGCAAGGTTGATACACCAGCACGTTCCTCCCGACGAAGGATGTAGCGGGATAAAGATGTGTGCCGAAGGTGAAGATAAAGATGCGGAGAGATGATCGGGAGCGATGAAAAGGAGTAGTAGGAGTGGTAGTGGGAACAGGAACAGGAGTAAGAGTGAAACGTAGGAGTAAAACCTGCAAGATAACCATTGTCTTAGATCTTGCACTATGGTGGCACATCACTATTCCACCCATTACACGCTCTAAACACACTTTACAATTGCACTAGCTTGCTTTATCATTTACAATTGATTTCCTTCAAAAATTGCTTTACGATATAACTCGTTAACAAAGAAGGAAAGTGTACATGAATATTCCAATCTGCCTTGACTGAGTTATTCGCCAAGGCTTAATGCTTGATGAATTACAATTATATTTAATCCTTGAACAGATTAAATCAAATGGCGTCAATCTTCATATTATACAGATCGCTTAGATCTGAGAAAAATGTTTCGTTCATAACTTGAACTCGTTTACGATTCTTTAAATAATAAAACTGCATTCACACTAATATCACATCTTCTAAATATGGTTGCATACAACGGTGAGCTGAAATAGAATTTACATAATATGGATTAGTACATGGCAACACGATATGATGAGAGCAAACAGATGAAAATGACAGCTCTACGATCAATCATACGTGTTGACCGGTAAACCTGAAATATACTCAGAGGCATAAAAAACGCGAAAAAATAGAGACAGTGCACGATTGTTCACATTGTGAACAGGACGTAAGCAATGTCGTTGGCACGTGCAACATTAGCAGTACGTGGTGTCTTGGCAGGTTGTAACCTCGTAACAGTGGGTGAATGTTGCCGGGTCAGCGTTTTTGGCACGAGGAGTGCATTTGCCATGTGACTACCTATGCCACGTGCATCAATGTGAATTGCAACTCAATGTGGCCCCCATTGTGGGGCTATAAATTTCCAAACCCCAAAAAGTTCAAATCATCCCTTCCAGAGGCGCCAACATAATGCCGAGACTTTCTCGTCAAGATCGTTGAATAGCAATGGGGCAACTGCAGGCCGGGGTTCCAATGAGGCAGGTCGCTATCACATTCGGAGTCCACATTTCCACCGTCTATCGCCTTCTGGACCGCTTTCAAGCAAGAAACACCACTGATGACAGACCGAGGAGCGGCAGACCGAGGGTCACCACAGCAGCCCAAGACCGCCATCTTCTTCGTCAGCATCGACGGGAGCCTTACCAAACCGCTGCCAACACAGCCAGGAACACCGTCGGCAACCATGGCAGGCCAATCAGCAACAGGACCGTGCGTCGCCGACTGAACACAGTTGGTCTCCAATGCAGGCGTCCAGCCCGGCGACCTATCCTGACACTCCAGCATCGCCAGAACAGTCTGCAGTGGGCACAGATCCACGTGCATTGGCGCCATCGGGACTGGGGCCGAGTCCTCTTCAGTGATGAAAGCCGGTTCTGCGTCGACCCAGGCGATGGCCGCATCTGGATCTGGAGAAGAGCAGGGGAACGCTTCACGGATGCCAACATCACTGAAAGGGACCCATGGGGTGGTGAAAGCATCATGATCTGGGGGGCTATCGGCATAAATCGCCGTATTGGGCCAGTCATCTTCCAGAATGTGGGTCCAGGACGTGGTAACGGGGTCACTGCTGTTCATTACATCGACCAAGTCCTGAGGCCCCACATCCTGCCGCATTTCCAGCGGCATCCACAGAACCTGTTTCAGCAGGACAACGCAAGGCCGCACACTGCCCGTGCTACGCAGAACTTCCTGAGGCAGAACAACATCAATCTGCTGCCTCACCCAGCCCGTTCTCCCGACCTTAACCCAATAGAGCATTTCTGGGATGCCCTTCAGAGGCAGTTGAACCAGCTCAACCCCAGACCCCAGACAGCAGCTCAGCTTGCTGTTGCTGTGGGCCAGGTGTGGTGGCAAGTCCCCCAGAGGCAGACCAACACTCTGGTGTGCTCGATGTACCGCAGGTGCACAGCTGTGATCAATGCTCGAGGTGGTCACACCAGATACTGACATTCTGCTGTTAACACAGGGTCAAGGTCAAGTTCATGTGACCTTATTTTCTACCAGAATGAACTTTGAAAGGACACTTTTGCGGTGTTCGATTGCTTTTTCTCACTTTCTATTACCAGTTCAAAGGAATCGGTAGCCAAATTACATCAAAATTTCTATACAGTTTGTTTTCGCGTTTTTTATGCCTCTGAGTATATTTAATTCAGAGCATATTAAATGATCGCGCGCACAAAATATTATTGAACCGGTAAATGTGCCTTAAAGCGATTATATTGAAATAAATTTTGTTGCTCTATACGAAAAAATGATTTAGACCTATTTACCTCAAGACAGCCTTTTGCCCACAGCTAACAGACTCGCCCACGGAACGATGAGACTCGTTCAGACCTTCCCCGTAAAAGTTGTGGGTATCGTCCTAGTGCCCTGTAGTGCCACTTCAGTGCCGGCCTCGACTGATACCTTCAAAAGGTTTCTTGCTCTTCGAATAATTTGACCTTTCTTGCAGAGCCAATTCCACGTCGACCGGGTTGACCAAGATGTAAGATGCAACGGTTAATACTTACTGCACATGCGCGGACGGAGAAACCACTGACACTTGGACAATTGTGATTGGTCAGTACGATGGTTTTCGATACCCTACGATTGTAAATTATTTTATTATTAATACAAATACGAGTCTACATAACGCTTGAAATCACAAACGCACTGCCGCAAAGCAAAAACTAACAATTAGTTTTGTCGTTTGGACATAGAAATATTAAACAAGTGCAGAGCGAATAGACGTCATGTATCGATTGCGTCATTTTCTTAATGAAAAATGAGCCGAGCTTATGAATGAATGTCACAGTCAGTATCGCTATTACAAGGAGAATCGTCCGTGTTACGGCTCTGTAGACCTTTTCCTGAAATGGAACATCACCTTTGGAAGACGAAATTTGTATTTACGAGAGACAGCAATGATTGTGTTTTCTTCGCTTCAAGGTAAGATTAAAGGTAGACTAACCAGCATCGGTGTCCAAAATGTAACTTGATGCCCAAGTCCAAATCAAGTTGGGTTCCTGTCTCAACCGTCCTCAGTCTCTGAAGCCAGTGTCCCTTACCTTCCCCTGCACGACATGGGTGTCCATGGTAACCAGATTTCTGTGGCGAAGAGTGTGAACTTCCAATACTTTGGAACCCACCAAACAACCAAACTCACTTTGCGCGATGGAATTGGCGGAGGTGTCCGTGTGAGTCTCTTGAAGGCAATCTCCATGAAAAAAAAACTGGCCGTCTGTGTTCTTCGCCTGGTGCTTCACACCCCTAGGTCTTCAGGCAGATGTGAGAGAAAAAGCAGTGAGGAGAAAAAGCAATGAGTAAACGGGGCTGGGGAATGTCTTGATGAAAAATATGTGCACACATACATATCAACCACCCTCTTCCAACAATGCACACTTGCGGCGTGCACCCTCGTTCCCCTAGTCACTCACTCCCATTAAAATCATACGTTTCTGTTTGATCACCACAACCGTGTGTGTGTGTGTGTGTGTGTGTGTGTGTGTGTGTGTGTGTGTGTGTGTGTGTGTGTGTGTGTGTGTGTGCGTGCATGCGTGCGTGCGTGCGTGTGTGCGTGCGTGCGTGCGTGCGTGCGTGCGTGCGTGCGTGCGTGCGTGCGTGCGTGCGTGCGTGCGTGTGTGTGAAATTTATTTTCTTCATTTTCCTCTTTTCTTTTCAGTCTCTCTATCTTTCTTTCTCTTCTAAAATATAGAACAGCACTTTGTTTAACGCTTGTATAAAAAGAATCACAAGGAGTAGTCGTTTTCCAGATTCCAAGGAAAACATAATTTGTTTAGCGCACATATAAGAAGTATCGCAAAGAGAATTCATGGGTTATAACTAGTGTGGCATGTTGTGTAACAGTAGCAGTGAAACAAATAAGATCAGTGAAAGGCATAGGATGTTTTAGGAGGTTATTGTCTCTTTCTGCAACAACGAACAAGCTTGATGTGCAAGCAGTTTCTTTTTTCTTGAATTAGCCTGATTGACGTTTATCTAGTGTTTAGTTCTTTACAATTATCATTTATCCTGATGTTAAAAGTCCATGTACATTTAAGGAGAATAGTTTTTTAAAGTAAATAATAGGATTGAATGTCAAAAAAGGCGTTCAGGAAATGTGAGCCTACGTATCCTTGTTTCTGTGTCATGCAGAAAATTCATACGCACTGACAAAAATGATAAATCAGTTAAAGCATTTAAAATTCAGCAAAAGCAGCAACTGTTGATTTGTTGAATACATTCATTCAGAAGATTGTTAAAACAGCATCAGATCTGAATGATCAGACTGTATCATGGTGTGTTCAACAAACGCTTTACATTTATTCATATGCGTTGAGAAAACACTAACCATTCAGTTTCAATACGAAGTGACTGAGGGCGAAAAATAAAGCCAAATTTAGAAAGAGAAGGGGTTAGTTACCGCCAAGGACATAAACAAAAAAGGTACAGGACAAAACGCAATGCATTTTGACTTCTTGGGTCTTCTTCAGGCGAAAACAAATAACATTTAGGACAGTGAAAACGAAGAACGAAAAACAACTTATCTTCGCATAATCGGCGCAAAATCAAGCGATTCACTTAGAATTAAAAAAAAAGATTCAATGAAAAATATTGCTCTTTTTGACACATGAACACACACACACACACGCACACATATATATATATATAACAAACTAATAAATTCCAAGGATAAGTACCGCACCGTTCCAGCAACTTACAGAGCAGCTTGGTGTTGCAATGACTGCAAGAAATATTGACTTATAAACAAAGCTTGCTCTTATGTCTTAGATTGAAGAAATAGGGGAGATACGCATTCATATCTGCAGTGGTAGATGATTCTGCCTAACTAACAGTATGTGCATGAGTGGGTGAATGGGGAAAAATAAAATAAATGCTTCTCAAAATGAGCCTTCAGCAAGCTATAATTCTCCAAGAGGGAGACATCCTCCAATAGGAGGGAAACTCACTAACATATAAACTCCTGGTCATATACCGATTTCGAAACTTGGGCCTAGAGACGGGTAAGTGTACTATTGACTAACATAAGTTTAAAAAAATGCAATCCCAGAAAAGTTGGTTGTCAGCGAAACCAAATAACTTTGTGCAGTTGAAAAGAACGAACCAAAATCCACTAAGCTTCGCATAATCGGAAATCAAAAAAGCGATCACTAATTTTTTGAAAAAAAAAATTCAATGATAAAAATTCCTTTTACGACACAAGGCTAGGACACATTCTGACACTAATATAGTATAACAAATAAAAATTCCAAGGATAAGTACCGCACCGTTCCAGCAACTTACAGAGCAGCTTGTTGTTGCAATGTGCAAGAAATATGCTTATAAACAAAGCTTGTGCTCTTATGTCTTAGATTGAAGAAATAGGGGGAGATACGCATTCATATCTGCAGTGGTGATTCTGCCTAACTAACAGTATGTGCATGAGTGGGTGAATGGGGAAAAATAAAATAAATGCTTCTCAAAATGAGCCTTCAGCAAGCTTATATTCTCCAAGAGGGAGACATCCTCCAATAGGGAGGGAAACCACTAACATAAACTCCTGGTCATATACCGATATTTCGAAACTTGGTGGTTTCTCCTCAGCGACCGCGGAAAGGTAATTTGGAAATTCCTCTGCCTTTTCAGTTTTAAGAAGAAGCAATCCCAAAAGTTGGTGTGCAATACCAGTAATGGTTGTGTTGTTTCAAAAACCAACCAAATGGTGCCATCTAAAAGCAAAAAAAAATCCATAAAAGAAGCAAAAAAACTAATTTCTTGAAAAATAGAAAAATAAACAATCCTAAGACATCAATGTGAGCTTAGTTCTTGGATTGAATCCGCAAGGTACTACAATACAACAAACTAAACATTCCAGGATTACTCGGCACATTTCTAGCTACTTACATTTGCCCTTGGGTTCATCAAGAACTGCCCAAGAAATATGATTTAAAAAGCTTGCTCTTATGTCTTAGTTTGTAAAAAAGGGGAGTTTTAGCTTCATATCTGCAGTGGTTTGATTCTCCTAGCAACATATGTGCATGAGTGGGTTGAATGGGAAAAATAAAATAAATGTTTCAAAATGACCTTTCGCATGCTTATATTCTCCAAGAGGAACATCCCAATAGGGAGGAAATCACTAATTAACTCCTGGTCATGACCGATAATTTCGAAACTTGGGGATATCGTCAATGACCGCAGGAATATGAAATTTGACTCCTCCCTTTAGAGTTTTAAGGAGAATCAATCCCAAAAGTTGCGTAGGTGCAATACCGTAGAAGTTTTGATTTTCAAAATATCCACCAAAGTAGCCACTAAGAACAAAGAAAATATTATTGCTAATCTCAAACATAGAGTAAGCTTTGTTTATAATTCCACTATTTCTTCAATCAATGCAACACCAAGCTCTGTAAGTTGCTGGAACGTGCAGGTACTAATCTTGAATTATTAGTTTATTTATTTTAAGTCCCTGGAAAATCACTTCAAGAACTTAAATGCCCAACTTGTCTTAGAGGATACGTTTAATATATTTTACTATTTTAAAAGAAAATGATATTTTTGCTCTTTTATGATTTTTTGCTTCTTAGATGGCACCTTTGGTTTTTTTGAAACTCAACAAACATACTACGGTATTGCACACCAACCTTTTCTGGGATTGCATTCTCTTAAAACTGAAAAGGCAGAGGAGTCAAATTACCACTTTCTGCGTCACTGAGGAGAAACCACCAAGTTTCGAAATATCGGTATATGACCAGGAGTTATATGTTAGTGATTTCCCTCCCTATTGGAGGATGTCTCCCTCTTGGAGAATATAAGCTTGCTGAAGGCTCATTTTGAGAAGCATTTTTTTATTTTTCCCCATTCACCCACTCATGCACATACTGTTAGTTAGGCAGAATCATCTACCACTGCAGATATGAATGCGTATCTCCCCCTATTTCTTCAATCTAAGACATAAGAGCAAGCTTTGTTTATAATTCAATATATAATATATATATATATATATATATATATATATATATATATATATAAATAAAATCAGAGTTAAAAAGCCACTCAGAACGTTAAAAGTGCTCAACCATGTAGGGAGCGACATACCAGTTTAGAATAGGATTTTAAAATAGGATTTTAAAATATAAATAGATATAGATATAAATATAGATATGCATAGGGATGGTCTATCCAGTTAAACAACATGATATTTTTGGTGAAACGTAATGCAACTTGATGAGGGAATTCGTCATTTATCGTACGGAATGCTAATTGACAGTCTGTTTGCATAATGTGAAAAGTGTGGTTTAAAATGAATAAAAAAAAATATCACAGGAAGTGGCTGGAAGTTATGAGTGGAGTGATTGAAATCGATCTGGTCTGTGTTTCTCTGTATGTAAATCTCTCTCTCTCTCTCTCTCTCTCTCTCTCTCTCTCTCTTTCTCTCTCTCTCTCCAAATAATGCTTTTCACAGAAAAGTAAAGTAGTGACTGCTGTACTCGTATTCAAATAAATAAAGGGAAAAGGTGGCAAAAGGAGTACCTGGAGAGGGGATGTCCAACGTTTCGTGTCGTAGACACTTCAACAGGGAATGAAGCTTGATGATAGTTTGACTTGGGTCACTGAACACAGTTCATGGTTTGAAGGGTGGAAAGGGCAGAGGTGGGAGTGGTGGACAATATTGAGTGTAGGGTGATCATAATTCACAATAGAAATGGGGAGTGTTAATGGACAGCAAAGGAAGGGGGAGGGAGGGGGGAGGGGGGGGAAGAAGAAGGGAGGGGGCAGGGGGGGGAAAAGGGGGGGGGGGAGAAGAAGAAAGGAGGGGGGGGGGGGGGAAGGGGGGGAAAGGGAGAAAGAGGAGGGCTGATGGTTCATTCCCTGACATTGAGCCCATTGGGCTCAAGGTCCCAAAGGCGCTGTTTTTTAACTGACTTTCCCGCCAAAAGATGGACTTCTCGCTGTTAAACACTACTGAAACAAAGCGACTTTGACTTTGACCCAAACCCACAATCCTTGCGCCTAACTGAACTTGTTTTAACCTGAATTCTTTCGAATTTGGAAACGAGGCCTACCAACAAATCAAAGGAGTTGCTATGGGCACCGCATGGGCCCATCATATGCCTGCCTCTTTATGGGGCACATTGAGACACAAATCTTTGCTCAATACCCTGGACGTCTCCTGAAGTCTTCAAAGATTCATAGATGACTGTTTTGGAACACACTCTACCCATACAGAAATCCAATGCTTCATTGACTATGCTAACGCCTTTCACCCCTTTAGTCAAATTCACATACGAAATCTCGGACTTTTTCCCTCTCATTTTTGGACATCAAAATCAGTATTCAAGCACTCCGCAGTCTCTCCACACAACAGTCACTACAAACCAACTGATGCCCACTCTTTCCTCCTGTTCTCATCAAGCCACCCTCCTGCCCTGCAAAAAGCATCCCCTATTCTCAGTTTCTTCGACTTCGCAGACTATGAGCACTGATGATAATTACACCAAAGAAGCAGCGGCCATGACTACCTTCTTCACTACTAGAGGCTACCCACAAGCTACAGTTCAGATGGCCCTTGAACGAGCACAGTCATCCCAGACACCACTCCTACAAGACAAGGAAAAGATGACTACAGACAATGACCGATGCATTGCCACTCTGACCACCACCCACACAATCTACCTGTGAAAAACGTTCTGCTCCGCAACTTCACTATTCTGAAGGAGGATCCAGCTCTCCAAAACATTTTCAGTCTACCACCTATGGTGGCATTCAAAAGGGACAAAAATCTTGGTGACCACCTGATGCACTCTACCTTCCACCCTTTATCCCCCCCAACCCAACCAGGCAATTTCCAGTGCAAGAAACCCAAATGCAAAACGTGACTTTCTTAATCCGACAACTACTGTGAAAAGGCCCACCCGGGACGCAGCTTCCACATGAAGCTCACTTCACCTGCCAGACTCAGAATATAGCCCTATGTTCTTAGTTGTACCCTTTGTCCCAAGATTTTATGTGGGTGAAACATACAGATCTCTAAACGAACGTTTTTAAAGAACATAGAGACAGCATCCTCACAGGAAAAGACACGCCGTGGAAAAAACCATTTCAATTCGGACACTTACCATCTTTCCCACATCAGAGTAGCAGCCCCTTTTGGGGAAATGGTCGTCAAGAAGGGAAAATACCGAAAATACATGGAAAGCCAGTTAAAAACCCGCGCCTTGGCACCTTGAGCCCACATGGGGTCAATGTCAGGGAATGAACCCTCAGCCCTCCTCTTTCTCCCTTTCCCCCCCTCCCCCCCTCCTTTCTTCTTCTCCCCCCCCCCCTTTTTCCCCCCCCCCTGCCCCTCCCTTCTTCTCCCCCCCTTCCCCCCTCCCCCCTCCCTCCCCTTCCTTTGCTGTCCATTAACACTCCCATTTCTATTGTGAATTATGATCACCCCTACACTCAATATTGTCCACCACTCCCACCTCTGCCCTTTCCACCCCTTCAAACCATGAACTGTGTTCAGTGACCCAAGTCAACTATCATCAAGCTTCATTCCCTGTTGAAGTGTCTACGACACGAAACGTTGGACATCCCCTCTCCAGTACTCCTTTTGCCACCTTTTCCCTTTAATGCTTTTCACGTTTCTTTTCTATTAAATTTGGACTGTTTACAGCTATGGTCAGTTCAATTCTGTCCAAACATAAGTTGTTCTGCATTGTCGTGCTTTGTTTCTCTGCCACCCATCTTATTTCAGGATCTTTGTTTGGGTGCTTTCTAAACAAACACACCTTTGAAGAGATGGTATGGCTTTGTTTTGTTTCCTCCTACCAGTTTCACATCGTATCCCACACCACCCGTCCTCTATCCCTTTTTAGAAGTACCATCCAAAGCTACAACACACACATTAATTTGCTGCCAATTCAGCTTCACCCCAGGCTGAATGATCTAAGCGACAATACCCTGTGGGCTTTCTAAACATCCGGACATATTTTCTGCTGATGCGTTACTTTGAGAAATGAGAGGAGGCTTTAATTTCCGCTCAGTAGAACGTTGCCCTTGGTCCTGTCGACGTTACCAGTCCCTTGAGCTTTGGTCACCTCACTGTTGATTGTGACAAAGCCATCAGCAGAGCTTGTGGAGGAAATCTTGATTTCCATGGGTGGAGGCAATAAAACCCATGATCGCTGACTGAGCAAATATCCCTCACCACACACACACACACACACACACACACACACACACACAGAGCTGCGAGTTGTGTGTGTGTGTGTGTGTGTGTGTGTGTGTGTGTGTGTGTGTGTGTGTGTGTGTGTGAGTGTGTGTATGTGTGTGCAAAGAGCAGTTGTAAAATGGTGTGGTCGATGGGTGTCTTGAGCTTTTCCCTCAGCGCAGGTCATAGATTGTCTCCTGACATCTATTCTCTGGATACTGAGTTTTGTGATTGGCTGTGTTGTCAGCGTGGAATCAAGCAAAACAAAGAAAGGAGGGGAAAGAGATCAGGAATATTGGGAGACTGCAGGAACACAAGAAAGCATTTTCCCAAAGAGAAAGAATAGGGAAGGGCGGGGGGGGGGGGGGGGGGGGGGGGCAAAACAAATGAAAGAGACAAGTAGACAGTCATAAAAAGAAACTGGACAAACAATGGAAAAGGGACAAGACAAAGGCATGAAGAAAGGAATACAAAGAAAACAGACATGAGGGAAAAAGATTAAAACAAAACAAAGCTATCAGTACAATGAAAAAAAAAACTTCCGATAAATCGAAAGAAAAGGGAAGAGAGAAAAGGCAAGCGATATTTTTCCGCCGGCAAGAGATTGCTCCATCCATCTGGAGTTTGGTCAAGTGAAAGTGGCTGTCGGGATTGTCTCCTTCTCCTCCAGTCCTAATGGTCAACTGTGCAGGCTCCCTTCTTCTCTCCCTTTCATTTTCTCCTTCCCTCTCTCTCCATTTTCGTCACAATCAACTCCATCCCTCAACTCTCTCTCTCTCTCTCTCTCTCTCTCTCTCTCTCTCTCTCTCTCTCTCTCTCCTCTCTCTCTCTCCTCTCTCTCCCCTCTCTCTCTCTCTTCTCTCTTTAAAAGTTGATTAGGCGTAAACAGACATAAATCCAATGATTTGCTTTATGGACGAAAATGAGCAGGTACCAATCACTATCAATTCCATCATTGGTAGCTCTATCCATTACTTGTTCAAGCTATCACAGATGGGTGAAGTGAAACTGTCAGAAAGCCATATGTTATGCTCTGTGAATTGGATACCCCCAGAAAGTCAACACACGTGACAAATGTTAGAAAGTGTCTTTTCAGTTTGAATCAGATTTTGTGTGGGTAAACCATGGTGTTCAAGGAAGCAATCATATTTTTACAGGTATTTAAACACCGTTTAAATGATAGGCGTTATCGAGATTGGAACAATGATATGCTAAACAGTGAGAGGCTTGAAATGAACCTCTGGCAATCCCATCCATCACTTGCGTTCCTGTGTACTTGAAAATAATCAGATTGTCGTTTGAAATTTAGCATGACTCAATTCCGTTTGGGAATATTGTCTCTACAATTCTTTCACATCGGTATTAATATTCACTCTGAGTCTGATTTGAGTTACCCGTTTTGAAAGATAACACAGGTAATGGCATTCATTTTCTTATTTATTGTCCTTTTAGAAGGTATCAGAAGACTGTGCACTGTACCAACATTCTTAACAAATCCAGTTTGTTCATATTTAGAGTATCAGTGTCATCTGCAAATATCAACACTTTTCAAAAAGTCTCTTTATCTATTTGTATCAAGTATTTAAGACAAGAGAAAACGCTTTGTCATAATAACTGGTTATTGAACAATTATTGCAGCTGCACGAGATTCATTTGCATATGCCCCTTCACAAAGAGCAAAGGCCTTTCATTGAATAAATCATTCCCGTTCGCATTCGCATCTCTCTCTCTCTCTCTCTCTCTCTCTCTCTCTCCTCTCTCTCCTCTTCTCTCTCTCTCTCTCTCTCTCTCTCTCTTCTCTCTCTCTCTTTTCTCTCTCTTCTCTTCTTCTTCTTCTTCTTCTTCTCTTCTTCTTCTTCTCTTTCTTCTTCTTCTTCTTCTTCCTCCTCCTCTCTTCTTCTCTCTCCTTCTCTCTCTCTTCTCTCTCTCTCTCTCTCTCTTCTTCTTCCTCTCTCTTCCCTCTCTCTCTCCTCTTTCTTCTTCTCTCTCTTCTCTCTTCTTTTCTCTTCTCTCTCTCTCTCTCTCTCTTCTTCTTCTTCTTCTTCTCTCTTTTCTTCTTCTTCTTCTTCTTCTTCTTCTTCTCTCTCTTCTCTTCTTCTTCTTCTCTTCTTCTTCTTCTTCTCTCTCTCACTTCTCTTCTTCTTCTTCTCCTTCTCTCATCTTCATCTTCTTCTTCTTCTTCTTCTCTCTTCTTCTTCTTCTTCTTCTTCTTCCTTCCTTCTTCTTCTTCTTACTTCTTCTTCTTCTTCTCTCTCTCTTTCTCTTCTTCTTCTTCTCTTCTCTTCTTTCTTCTTCTTCTTCTTCTTCTTCTTCTTCTTCTCTCAAAATTCTTTCTTCTTCTTCTTCTTCCTTCTCTTCACTGTCTTCTCTTCTCTCTCTCATAAGTCTTCACTCTTTCTTCCTTTCTCTCTTCTTTCTTTCTTCCCATTTCTCTCTTTTTTTTTTTCCTCCTCTTTTCTCTTATTTCTCTCACCTCACATCACATCACCACACACACACACACAACACACACATCCCCCCATATAATATATGATATATATATATATATATATATATATACTATATATATACATACACACACACACACAACACACACACACACACACCACACACACACACACACACACACACACACACACACAACATCACACACACACACACCCTACCCCCCCCCCCCCCCCCCCCCAGCCCCCGCGCCTTTTTTTTTTAACATAACCAGACTCTGATAAGTTATTTTTCCTACTGCTGATGGAAGAATTGCTGACATTCAAAAGCTTTTATCTATTGCATTTTCACTCCGAGAAAATTTCCATACAGAGCGTGAAACACAGCAAGATCACACCAAAGGCCCCAGCCATTTCGCTATTTCTCCTTCTGTCACTGCATCATAATATATGTCTTATTGCTCGCTTGGGCAGAGGATGACACTGGGGAAGGCGGGGGGGCACTGCAGACAACGTAACTCTCTTTGGGGAACGGGAATCCTCTTCATATCGGCTGAGGACAATCCCACTCTGTCTCCAACCAGTTCATGACAAAATCACCATTTCTGAAATAATTGAATTCATGACAATTTAACACGTGTCAATGTGAGACATGAAAATGAACACACGAAACTAAAAACACCTTAACAATGATAAAATGATACATTAACACTTGGAAATTCAACATCCGGGTATTCAGCCCAAAACAATCCAACAGAGTACAGTTTAACCATGACAGCCCAACAGATCGATAAAACATGTCTGGACAGACTTGGGGAGAGGGAGAAACAAAGTTGCTTTTCTGAAGGGAGACAAAACTT
>CM031608.1:3707023-3719523 GCA_018398815.1 Conus ventricosus
GATCGAATTAGCCAGAGGAGATTGCACAAATGTAAAAACGTGGCGTGCCCTGGCATGTGAGCAAGCACCTAGGTATGTGTTGCGAAAGAACGCAAACAGTTGAAATAAACCTTTAACAAACGGATCACATCAAAAGGAAAATAAAATAGGTTCCAGGTGGCTCTTGGATCGAAAGGTTTCTGAAAAACCTTACACATCACATTATTTGTAAGTCTGTCGTAGATAATACTGCACAACCATTTCACACTTTCAAAAAGAAGTCTGTTTTCCTGTGGCTGATATCCGCTGTTCCAAGAAGGTGGCTTCTAGCAATGCGAATTATAGATTCAGTAAAATGTTTATGACTAAGAAGATTATAAATGTACTGAACAGTCCAGGGAGTACCATGGCTTGTGGCAGCAGTGATATTTGAAATACGTTTTCTCAAATCTGCGCCGTGAGAACTGTAGTTGTCAAATGTTGCCCTTTACTGTCATTGGCCAAACAGATCAGATTGTCTTTTTTTTCTGTGGATACCTGCGTCCATTCTATAAACCATAGCCAGACAAAGGATCCGGGTTTTTTGGAAGGACTTAACACGCTCTGTCTCTTTGGACTGCATTTGACCTGCCTTGTCTTGGAAAAAAAACAATAATTTTGTGAGAAACGGACAGGCGTTGTCTCTATAACCGAACTGTTGGCCATCTTCTTTTATTAATTGGTTTATTTATTCCTTACAAGGCTTCTATTGGCTGCAAGAAGTCATTCGATAGCATTCAACTTAGACTTCTTTGGAACAGTTGTCTATATTTATCGCTAATATAGAGGTGCTTGATCTGCTTATGGATACACATGTAAAAGCCAAGTCTTGTGTTAGACAAAATTTGCATGTCTGAATTTGTTTTGAAATATAGGAGACAGACAGTGAAAAAAAACCCTGTTACAAATATTATTTTGTTGGTTGCTAAATGTTTAAGTTTTTATCCTTGGTAAACATTTAAATTTCCTTATTTGGTCCAAAATAATGCTGCTCGCCTTGTCTCGAAATCTCCGAAAACCTCTCATGTTTCTCCCTTGCTTAAATCTTTGCACTGGCTTCCTGTTGAAAAACGCATCAAGTACAAACTTTCTTTGCTCTGTTACAAGGCATTGGATGGCCTCGCTCCATCTTACCTCTCTAAACTTCTGTCGACCTATACTCCTTCCAGACAGCTTCGCTCTTCCTCTGACACTCGCATTATGCAGATCCCTCGTTTTCGGGCCAGAACACTTGGTGAACGTTCTTTTACTTTTCAGGCTCCTTCCTGCTGGAACAATCTCCCTTCTGCACTCCGAAACTCAAACAGTCTTTCTTCTTTCAAGTCCTCCCTCAAAACAACTCTCTTCAAAACATAATTTTCTGCTCCTTCGCTGGTGTGTGGGTGTGTGCGTGTGTGTGTGTTTTTGTGTGTGTGTGTGTGTGTGTGTGTGTGTGTGTGTGTGTGTGTGTGTGTGTGTGTGTGTGTGTGGTGTGTGTGTGTGTGTGTGTGTGTTAGGGCTTATTGCTGTAAGCGCTTAGGGCTTTTGTTTAAGATTAAGCGCACTAAATGTTCCTTATTATTATTATTTTTATTTGGTATTAGGGGAGTAAAGTTTGGGAGACACTGATTGTTATCTACAATCATCCCTCCATCTCTGAACCAGAGTCATCATTATTCTGGCTGACACTGCGGACGACACAGTATGGACACTAATGTATTTCAGAGTTATTTCCATATCTGTGGATTGAAACGCAAAGCCAGTAAAGTGAAGACTACGAATCTCTCTCATGGGGAAAGAAGAAAAACCCCCAAAAGCCGTTTTTTTTTATGATGTGGCGACTTAATGAATATAAATGTGAATATAAGTGTGGACGAATTTTATTGGATTGTAGTAACGTTTTGAAAATCATGAAATTGCTTACTTGATTACATGGTGTTGTAGTTTTGTTTTTGGTTTTCGTTTCTGATTGTTTCCCTTATATTAGACTTCACTGAAAAAGTGCTGTGAAATAAATATCATATTCAAGAAATGCAAGCCCCTCTCCGTTTGACTTCAACGTTTTGCAATTCGAATAAGTAAAGCCAGGTCTGTGAGTAGTGTGAGCCTCTCATAACTTGTAGGATGCCACATCAATTCTGCAGAACATATTAACGTTACAAACAATGGAAAACTCAGTAAAATGGGGAAAAAAGATGAAAGATGGCTGACTGACTGACACACCTCTCTCTCTCTCTCTCTCTCTCTCTCTCTCTCTCTCTCTCTCTTCTCTCCTCTCTCTCTCTCTCACACACACACACACACACACACACACACACAACACACACACACACTCACACACAACACACACACACACACACACACACACACACACACACACACACACACCACACACACACACACACACACACACACACACACACACACACACACACACACACACACACACACACACACACACACACACACACACACACACACACACACACACACACACACACGCACAGTGAACTAAACTGAAACTGACAGGCGCGCGCGCGCGCGAATGAAGATTTTCACTTTTCTTTTTTACTTGACTGGACTGTTTACATTGCTGGTCAGTACAGTTCTGTTGAGACATAAGTTGTTCTGTATCAGATTGATTTGTTTCGCTGCCATTTATGTAATTTCAGGTTCTTGGAATGGCTCCTTTCTGTAAAAAAAAAAATCACCAACACCTTTGAAGCAACATGATGCCTTTCGTTTGTTTCCTCCTCCCTCATTCACTTCCTACCCCACGCCACCCACGGTCTATCCCTCTTCATAACTACCTCCCAAAGCTTCAACCATGCACACACTTACTGCCAGTTTCAGCTTCACGCCTGGCCCGGGTAGTCTAAGCGACAATACCCTGTGGGCATGCCCAACTTTGGGGCCTACTTTGTGCCAAGACATCACTTTACGAAATGAGATGGGGCTTTTACCTTCATTCAGTAGAATGCTGTTGTAAGACTTGTGGCAGTCACCATCTCGTAGTCTTTCAGTCACATCACTGATGCGCCTCGCGCACGTGTGTTGTGTGTGCGCGAGTCGCGCGCATGTGTGTGTGGCGCGCGCGCGCGTGTGTGTGTGTGTGTGTGTGTTGTGGTGTGTGTGTGTGCGGTGTGTGTGTGTTGTGTGTGTGTGTGTGTTTGCGCGCACGCGCGCGCGTGCGTGTGCGAGTGTGCATGTGTGTGTGTGTGTGTGTGTGTGTGTTTGCGCGCACGTGTGTTTGCGCGCATGTGTGTGTTTGCGCGCATGTGTGTGTGTGTGTGTGTGTGTGTGTGTGTGTGTGTGTGTGTGTGTGTGTGGTGTGTGTGTGTGTGTGTGTGTTGAAGGGGAGGGGGGCTTCTGGGCGTCAAGACCACCATACAGTTTCTGTCAAACTTTACTTAAGTGGGTAAAGTTATGACTAGCCAAACACAGCAAATGGCTATGTCTAGAGGACAGAATCAATGGATCCTATATACTTCTCAGTGAAGGACTGTACTTTAATGTCCTCCTCTTCATACCTCTCCCAACCTCATACTGCAACCCGTCTTTTCTAACAGAACAAGACACTCATGTAAGAATTGTTTACTTTCAATAGCTTTTCAATGAGTTTTCGTTTACTACTGTTCGAATAAGTTTTGACGTTTCGTGGAATTCTTTATGTCATTTTCATTTCTGCTAATGCTGTCATACAGAGCTTGAGACACAGTAAGAAAACAACGATAACTCTAACCATACTTCCGTTTCTTCTGCTGTTACCACATCATAGGTTCTATCGCTCGCTTGTCAAAGACACACGATGAATCGTTCAAGGCGTGGGCCATAGCAGACAACCTAATCACTTTGAAGAATGGGAATCCTCAACGCGTTAGCTGAGGACAGCTCTACCCTGTCTCTCGTCAGTTCATGCCGAAATCACCATTTCTGAAATAGTGCAATTCATGACAATTTTAGGCATAACAATTGACACCTGAAAATTAGAAAAAAAAAACTGGCAATGGTACAATCATATATTACAATTCAACATGCGAATTTTCAACACACGAGAGTCCAAAACATTGCCGTTTAACACATGGTAACCTCACAAAGAACAAACGATGTCTGACACACTTGGGATGAAGGGGGGGGGGGGACAAAACTTACTTTTCCCAAAGGACACAAGCCTATCGAGTCAACCAAATGAAAGTACACGAGCGTCAAAACGTGGCACTCCCCGGTACACTTCGAGCACGTATGTATGTGTTTCAAAAGAAAGCAAACATTGGAAAGAAATTTTAAAGTAACAAATCAAAGAAAGAAAAAGGAAGAAAAAGGCTCTGTGCGGTTTTTGGATTCCAAAGATTTCGGAAAAAAAAAGAAATGGAAGTAATTGTGATTCTGCTGTAAAACAAAAAATGCACAATTGTTCTACACTCTGAATGGGTGTCTTTTCTTCCCTGAGGAGGCTGACGGCTTCTGTTCCCAAGAGGCGGCGTGCAGCCTCGTGAATAACAAGGTCTTTGAACCGTTCATAACTAAAGGAAATTAATAAATATGTTAAAGAATGAAAAGAATACCATGGCTTGTGGCTGCCGTGTATTTTTGTTGACTTATTGAAATCTGCGTTCCGAAAATTGTAATTCTCTTAAATGTTGTGCTTTTTTTTATATGCGCATTAATTCATCCTATGAACAAGAGTAGCACAAAGGATTCAGGCCTTTTTGAAAAACTATGCCTGGCCGCTGTGGATCGCTTTTTACCAGCTCTGTTACAGAGACAATTCATGTCTTTTCGGGATAACTATAGTCATATGAGGAACGAGCTAACTTCATGACTATCACTGAACTGTTGCCCATCTTTTTCCATCACTAGTTTATGTCACTTGTCCCTGTAGAATTTCGTAGATCGCAAGAAGGCATTTAGTGCGCAACTTAGAATAGTTTGGGAAAAGTAATCTGCATTAATCATAAATGTAGATATGCTTAATCATTTTTTTTAAAATTATGGATTGGCATTTAAAAGGATTTTTAGCAAAGACTGATGTATGCTATCGGCGTTTGCTTATTTGTTTATTTGTTTATTTATATCTGTAATTACTTACATACTCACTCATTTATCTATTTGTTTGTATGTTTGTTTCTATGTCTGTTTTCATTCATGCCAGTATTTATTTATCTATCTTTTCATTATTTCATTCGTAAATTGTTAGCCAAGTTGCGTTCCATATATATTGACAATCGTTTCTCTAAATGTGATTTGAAAAACGGTGATACTGTTTTGTTATCTGTCTGGGTAGTCTGGATTTGCAAATCACATTGCCTCCTGGACTCTGTCTATCAATGCACCGACAGATCACTAGTCTACATTACGTTAGTGGTAAGGATCTCTGTAATTCACTTTCCTGAAATGTATCTGTCTTTGATTATGCCTGGGGGTGGTCAATATCGCTTTCACAAGGAGAGTCGTCAATGTTACGACACCGTACCACTTGTCTTCAAATGAAACGTCGCCTTGGAAGAGAGACAGGAACAATTGTGTTTTCTTATCTTCAAGATAAGATTAAAGGTAGACTAACAAACATCGGTATTCAAAATTTAACTTGAAGACCACGTCCAAATCTGGTTGGGTTCCTGCCCCAACCGTCCAAACTCTGTGGATCCAGTGTCCCTTGCCTTCCCCTAAATGGCATGGCGTCCATGGTAACCAGATTTCTGTGGCAAGCATGTGGGCTTCCAATACCAAACTCACTTTGCACGATGAAATTGGCGAAGGTGTCAGCATGAACCGCTTGCAGGCTGTGTTCTGGAAGTCTCCAAGAAAACCATAGGCCGTCTGTATACTGTGTGTGGTGTCTCAGACTGCTAGGTCTTCAGGAAGGGGAGGGAGGAAACTCAATGGGCACAAGGAGTAAATAGTGTCTTGATAAAAAATGTGTAGGTATACATACTGCAACCGCTTAACCACCACCAGTACACATGCGTGCTATGCACCCACACCCCCTAGTTTCCTACCATATATAATATATATATATATATATATATATATATATATATATAATATAATGCTGAATAATTAAGTAGTGGGAGAAAACAAGTGCAGGCTAACAATTCTTCAGTCATTATAGTAATGACTTGGCAAAGATTTGAACGTTTAGGAAAGAAAATTGAAGATGAAGAAAACGGGGGAATATATTATAAATATGAGAAACCCTTCACTAGTTGCCTGACGGAACCATCGTAATCCCTCTTGAAGGCACATCTATTTGTATTGCCTGCTCCTAGGCCTTTCATCCGCTGGATCGGACTCATCAGGAGACACGGCTGATTGTGTTCGCCCTCTTTGGTGTCAAATAGAGACGCACCACAGTCAATAATTCTGTGGTGTTCTCACCACCAAGGGTTCAAAAAAGAATCCAACAGCACCCCCAAAGCAGCCAGCAAAGGGCAGTAAATGGAACGAAACGAAAGTGTGGAGAGGAAAAAAGTTGCTGAAAAACTAAAAGCATTATGCAAACAGTATAAAATGTAGGGGACAATCTTTAGCCTATGCTTGAGGATCCATTCAAGGATGCAAGGGAGATCAAAAGATATGGAACAGTCTGAGTGGTCAGCTCTTCTGTTCAATAACCTAAGCATTGTAAGTGGCTAAGAATTGTACAGAACAACCTTTACTTGGATCTCCTAAGAGATGCAATCTCCCACTGATTGACCAAACAATATAATGCTGAACAATTAAATAGTGGGAGAAAACAAGTGCAGGCTAACAATTCTTCAGCCATTATAGTAATGACTTGGCAAAGATTTGAACGTTTAGGAAGAAACATTGAAGATGAAGAAAACGGGGGAATATATTATAAATATGAGAAACCCTTCACTAGCTGCTTGAGGGAACCATCGTAATCCCTCTCGAAGGCACATCTATTTGTATTGCCTGCTCCTAGGCCTTTCGTCCGCTGGATCGGACTCATCAGGGAGACACGGTGATTGTGTCTATACTCATTATATATATAAGACATAAGAGCAAGCTTTGTTTACAATTCAATATTTATTACAGTCATTGCAACACCAAGCTGCTCTGTAAGATGCTGGAACGGTGCTCGGTACTTATCCTTGGAATTTATTAGTTTGTTGTATTTCAGTCCCTTGAGGATTCATTCCAAGAACTGGCCCTCAGCACTTGTGTCTTAAGAGGTTATCTGTTTATATTTTCTACTTTTCACAAGAAAATGTAGCTTGTTTTGCTCTTTCATGATTTTCTTTTGCTTCTTAGGTGGCACCTTTGGTTGTTTTTTTGAAAACTCAACAAACATACTACGGTATTGCACACCAGCCTTTTCTGGGATAGCGTTCTTCTTAAAACCGAAGAGGCAGAGGAGTCAAATTAGCACTTTCCGCGGTCACTGAGGAGAAACAATCAGGTTTCGAAATATCGGTATCTGACCAGGAGTTATATGTTAGTGAGTTTCTCTTCCTATTGGAGATTGTCGCCCTCTTGAGACTATAAGCTGGCTGAAGGCTCATTTTGACAAACATTTATTTTATTTTTCCCCATTCACCCATTCAAGCACATACTGTTAGTTAGGCAGAATTATCTACCACTGCAGATATGAATGCTTATCTCTCCCTCTATTTCTTCAATCTAAGACATAAGAGCAAGCTTTGTTTATAATTCAATATTTCTTGCAGTCATTGCAACACCAAGCTGCTCTGTAAGTTGCTGAAATGGTGCTCGGTACTTATCCTTGGAATTTATTACACACACACACACACACACACACACTCACTCACTCATCAGCGTACGCGCGCGCGTGTGTGTGTTTGTGTGTGTGCGTCAAAGAAATAATATTGTTATTTATGACAACAGTGATCATTTCCTGCTGTCCTACATGTATGTGGGCGTGTGTGTGTGTCTGTGGCGCACACGCGTGCAATATAGATAGACAGATAGATAGATAGACAGGCGGATGGACTCACAGATAGATAGATAGGTAGATAGACAGACAAACAGACAGACAACAGACAGACAGAGAGAAATGCTTAAGGATGAGAGAGAGAAACTGGTCAAAGCCTTTAAGTTTCCGCTAAAAGGGCACCTGTCAATTCGTTGAATACATTCATTTTTGAGATTTTATGACAGAATCCAATTTGAATGTAAATTTGTATCATGGTGTGTTCAAGAAAGCTTGATATTTATTCATAAACGTCGAGAAAACACAAGCAATTCACTTAAACGTAAAAAAAAAACCCACTGAAAACACTGTCTTTATTTAAGTATGAAGTTTAATACAAACTTAAAAAACGGGGAGTCCTATCCAATTAAACAAAGTAATATTGTGTGTTTTTTTGTGAAACATGATGCACATAGCAATGCTGGAATTCGTCACTTATCGCGAGGAATGCTAATTGACAGGCTGTGTGCGTAATGCAAAAAGTATGGTTCAAAATGAATTTAAAAAAAAAAAAAAATCACAGGAAGTGGTTGGAAGTTCTGAGTGGAGAGATTGAAATCGATCTGGTCTGTGTTTCTCTGTCTATCAATCTGTCTGTCTGTCTGCCTTCCTGTCTGCCTGTCGGTCTGTCGGTCTGTCTGTCGGTCTGTCTCTGTCGGTCTGTCTCTGTCTGTCTGTCTGTCTGTCTGTCTGTCTGTTGGTCTGTCTCTGTCTCTGCCTGTCTGTCTGTCTCTGTCTGTCTGTCTGTCTGTCTGTCTGTCTGTCTCTCTCTCTCTCTCTCTCGCTCTCTCTCGCTCTCTCCCCTCACACGCACACACACACACACACACACACGCACACACACACACACACACACACACACACACACAACACACACACACACACACACACACACACACACACACACACACATGCACAAGGTCTGGCCAGCGCGTCGGGCTAATGCGTAGATCCGACATCTGCTAAGTCATAGCCCTGAGACCCTCTCCTTTAATGTTCTTTGTCGTTAATTCATTGATCCATCAGCTTTAAATCATGCGCAATGTGGTCTCCAAAATAAGCAGATATGGTAGAGTACAATGTAGATTGAAGATAGCCGCCTGGTATTTCTTACCAAGCCACATAAATTGTCACTTACTGTTAACGCGTGCCATCGTGTACCGATGGAAATGGAGGACACGTATAAACATCGCGTGCATCCTATGTGAGAAACTGGAGGAATAAATGAGATAAATGAAAATGAGTGACTGATATTTGAATGGTACGGGAAACGACTGAATGAGCGCCAGTAGGCTGCTGTTCGGCCGGCTCTACCTGGGTAGGCAGCCCGTTGAGTGAGGGAGGTAGTGTGTTTATTGTAAAGCGCTTAGAGCTCGGTCTGTGACCGAGGATAGGCGCTACATAAATACCCAATATAATAATATTAATATAATACAATGTACTAGTCCGCAAGCAGTGACACTTCGTTGTTAAAACTGGAGCCGAGATTAAAACTCTCTCTCTCTCTCTCTCTCTCTCTCTCTCCTCTCTCTCTCTCTCTCTCTCTCGCTCGCTCGCTCGCTCGCTCGCTCAAGTTCCACGTAAAGAAACGTGGCACTACCGACAGACAAAAAACAGAGAACTGAATATTTCAATAGAAACGAAAGAATGACACATGTAACAGAACAATGACAGTGAAAACAACACACACAGGAGACATTCATCAGACCTCTGTCACGGTGGCAGTCGTTCACATTGAATGCTAGTCACTTCAAAGAAGTAGCAATAATTAATCAACACGCTACGGCAGTCATTTTCACATAGTTGCAAACATAGGATGGCAGCCACTTGCACTTGTTGGCAGTTGTTGTTTTTTCACATCGTCACTTGCATTTGACAGCAGTCAGTTCCGTGTTATGGCAAGTCACTTACACTCAGTGATACTGACTTACAGTTCAGCTGCAACAGCAGTTAATCGCAAAGGATAGAAGTTACTTATAGACAATGCGCTTGTTTATATGATTATGACGGCAGTCACTCACATTAATGGCAATCATTTGAATGTAAAGGTAGTCACTTGATAAAAAGGGCAGTCATTTACATGCAGTCACGTACATGTCATAGTTGTCCTCTCCATGTTATACTCACTTGGTTTATTCCACACTGACCAGAAAGCAAGGGTACATTCGTTTGAATTCATCAACCACATTTCCGATGAAGTTTAGTATGTGTCTTCTGGGCAAGAAAAAGTGTACATGATCATAACTGACGTCTGAATGCCTAAACAGGCCTCTCTCTGTGTGTGTGTGTGTATGTGTGTGTATGTGTGTTGTGTGTGTGTGTGTGTGTGTGTGTGTGTGTGTGTGTGTGTGTGTGTGTGTGTGTGTGTGTGTGTGTGTGTGTGTGTGTGTGTGTGTGTGTGTGTTTGTTGTTCTTCTTCTTCTTCTTCTTCAGTTTAACGTATTCCCACTAAAGTGATATCAGACGATGTGTATGTATGTGGTGTGTGTGTGTGTGTGTGTGTGTGTGTTCTGAATAACCGCCATGTTATCTTTATGGAGGAAGGCCATCTTTGGGGAATTCTAAACTTTATGCACCAGTGTTGACTTGGCAGTACTACTCTCTCTCTCTCTCTCTCTCTCTCTCTCTCTCTCTCTCTCTCTCTCTCTCTCTCTCTCTCTCTCTCTCTCTCTTTCACACACACACACACACACACACACACACACACACACACACATACACACACACACCACACACACACACACACACACACACACACACACACACACACACATCCCTCGGATGTCCCGACCCCGGAGAGCTGAAGAGTTGGCTGCCTACAGGCAATAAACCTAAAGTTTGACAACGATGGGGTCTTTTGTGGGGCAATTAGGCGGCTAGCTCCAGGGGTCCGGGCCTTCTCTTGACCTCAGGGCCCACACACAGTAGTCGTAAACCAAGCAACTCTATTTTGGGCCTTCAGGCTTCCGCCAAGATAAAAACACATTCTAAATTGACAGTAGTTGGTGTGTGTGTGTGTGTGTGTGTGTGTGTGTGTGTGTGCGCGCGCGCGTGCGTGCGTGCGTGCGTGAGTGCGTGCGTGCGTGCGTTCGTGCGCGCGTGCGTGCGTGCGTGCGTGCGTGCGTACGTGTGTGTGTGCGAACCATATTCTAACTGTTTCAAAGAGATACTGAAACTCGTATGCAAACGTACTCGTATACAAATTGTAAAAAGAATCCAGACTACTTTAAACTGTCATGTATTTCTCCCAAATATGATAATAATGGAAGTTTTTGTTTTGTTTTGTTTTGTTTTATAGCCCAGTCGACTGTTAAGTGCACGCTAAGGTTGTAAGCTAGTGAAAGGATAAACAGAATTATGTACAAATGAAAACGTCAGGATGTTTGTTCATATGCAATTCAAATTATTGATTCAATGACTGATCTAAAACAAAGTTTAGTACCCAAACTGTAAATGGATGAGGAAATACAGATGGGTTTGTGGAGAGATGGAAAGAACGATGGAGGAAGAAAGAAATGAACGGAGAGAGGACTGGAGGGTAGTGGAGGGGGAGGGGAGGGGGTTATGGGTACGGGGGTGGATAGATCAAACCCACGTGTCAGCTGGATAGTATTGTATGACGGGGGCATTTGGTTAGCTGTTTGCATATTTGGCTGGCCAGGTGTGCATTTTACTGACATCTATTTGGGATAAGGTTGATTAGTTTGTTTGTTTGCCTGACCAGGTGATGATATTTCTGACATTTGATGGGGATGTGGATGGTTAGTTGTTTGCTTGGCTGGTCAAATGAGCATCTTGTTGACATTTGATGAGGCGAGGGTTGATTGGCTATTTGTTTATCTGGCTGGTCAAATAAGCATTTTTCTTACATTTGGTGGGGTGATGGTTGCCTTTATTTGGCTGATCAGATAAGCATTTTACTTATATTTGATAGGATGATGGTTGTGTTTATTTGGCTGGTCAGGTGAGTATCGTACTGACATTAGATGAGGCGATGGTTACTTAATTGTTGATTTGCTAATCATGTAAGCAGCTTGTTGACATTTAATAGGACGATGGTTAATTGATTGTTGATTTGCTAATCATGTAAGCAGCTTGTTGACTTTTAATAGGACGATGGTTAATTAATTGTTGATTTGCTAATCATGTAAGCAGCTTGTTGACATTTAATAGGACGATGGTTAATTAATTGTTGATTTGCTAATCATGTAAGCAGCTTGTTGACATTTAATAGGACGATGGTTAATTAATTGTTGATTTGCTAATCATGTAAGCAGCTTGTTGACATTTAATAGGACGATGGTTAATTAATTGTTGATTTGCTAATCATGTAAGCAGCTTGTTGACATTTAATAGGACGATGGTTAATTAATTGTTGATTTGCTAATCATGTAAGCAGCTTGTTGACATTCAATAGGACGATGGTTAATTAGTTGTGATTTGCTAATCATGTAAGCAGCTTGTTGACATTTAATAGGACGATGGTTAATTAGTTGTTGATTTGCTAATCATGTAAGCAGCTTGTGACATTTAATAGGACGATGGTAATTAATTGTTTCGTTATTTG
>CM031608.1:3722023-3738922 GCA_018398815.1 Conus ventricosus
AGAGAGAGAGAGAGAGAGAGAGAGAGAGAGAGAGAGGAGAGAAGAGAGAGAGAGAGAGTTAATTGTTAGAGTGTCCCACAACCTTTTGCTTCCTATTCATTAACCACGGTCATCAGAGTTGCTCGCTGAATTTTCTGCATTTCGAAGAGTGAAAAAGGAACTAATGTTTCCACCCGACGGACCCCAAAAGAAAAAAAAAAGAAGAAAAAGAAAAAGGGGAAAAGGCAACGCCCACATCTGTCATTTTTGTCTGCAGCGGACAGACCTGAAGAAACCTGTCCACACGTCCGTCTCCCTGTCACACGTGCTACCGGGTCTTTTTTTTTTTCTTTCTTTTTTCGTCTTTTTCTTTACGTCCCGTCTTCTGTGCCATTTTAACGGCATTACACCCACACCGCTCATTCCGACCTCCCCCCCCCCCCCCCCCACCTTCCCCCTTCTCTTCCCCGGTCCGCCGCAGCCCAGCACCGGCAATCCAAAGGGAGCAGTCGATGTCAAGCCGTCAAGAGACAACCCACTGGAGGAGACACTGCATTGCTGCTGAATCATTTCGGTGGTGTTCAGTGGCGCCCGTTCTGATCTAACATACGCAGGACACCACATAATTATTAAGCCCCCTACTGACGACAATGATTGCTTAGTCGAGGAGCCGGCGTGAGTGAGCTCTCCCTCTGGAGGGCGCCACCATGTACACCAAACGACAGCCCCGTGAACTTGCCAATACCGTAACCCCGGGGGAAACAAACTAAGGTCACAGACGTGGGAGAAGACATGAAAATATTCTCATGGTATTAATTGTGTCTGCAGAGAAAACATTTCTGTACATCATCTTTTTTGAATGTTCAGTGTTGACCACGCTCTATCAGGAGAAAGGTATTGAGATGACAAACTTTGGTAATGTTAGTACTGTCTTATATGGTTCCCATGTTGCTGAAATTGCCATAGTTATTTCGCAGTCACCGGTTGCAAAATTTTCATAAAGATCAATACTAGGGTATTTCACTTATGTAAGCATGCACATATCAGATGTGGGTTGAAAGTACCACGTGGATGATAATTAAGTGTGGAGTTTTTTGACGTTTTTTTTTTTTTTTAAACAAGTGTCTAATATCATCTGCCGATGAAAAGACATTAAATAAACCACTGAACTGAACTGAACTGAAAAGACATGAAAAACTGAGATCACCATGAGAGCAGGGCATGAAGGGCCACATAGTTTGAGGCTTTTTCGTGTTGCTGATTCAAGCGTCGCTCTGTTCCGAGCAACAACAAAAAAAGGGGGTCTTCTAGTGTGAACATCTAGACGTGCTGATAGTTGCCTGCTCTGGCTTCCTTTCTTTGTGCCAGCCTCCAGGTCTGCATCAAGCAGACAGCTGGCATTGTCACTGTTCCCCCACTGTCCCCTGCCAGGTGGCCAGAGCTCAGAATGGATGTTGCATTGTCTGGTGGCCTGTCTTTGGCCATGTCCACTGGGGCGGGAGGTGTATCCTCCAGTCAGTGCGAACGGTGTCATCCCCTCCATGTCCACTGTGGCGGGACAGGTGGTCGGGGATGACCTGATCACTGACGTGTCTTGTCAAAGGAAACAGAGGGTTCGGAACAGAATTGTTCTGTGGGTGTCTTGCTGGTTTGGATTGTTTGTTGTTAGGGGCAGTGTTTGTTGTTAGGGCTAGAGTTTCAAGTTGTTTGGTACAACCTGTTGGATTCGGAGGGGGGAGAGAAGGGGAGGGGAAGGGGGTCGGTTCGGAACTTTTTTGTAGCTGTTTCTGCTCTGTTTGTTTCTTTGTTTGCTTGTCTGTCTCGCTGTTTCTTTGTTTTTTGTTTGTTTGTTCGTTGTTGTGGCAGGGTTTCATTATAAGTTCGTGTGGTACAACCTGTTGTATTGCAATCTCTGCAGTTCAGCTGCTTTTGGACGGCCAGCCTGTTGTGTGGGGTCTGTAAGGTGGAATACTGTTGGAAGAAAGTGTCACTGTACCTGTTGCACTATCATTTGAAACAATATTTTGTGATTAAAGTCATCTGTTGAGGTTTGGTTTTTTTCTGTTTGTCTGTCTGTCTTGTCTGTCTTTTCATTCTTTCTTCCTTTCTTTTCTTCCTTTCTTTCTTTCTCTGTTAGTTATTTCTTTCTTACTTACTTTCATCTTTTGTTCGTTTGCATTATTTTGTTTTATTTTTTCTTATTCACCTCTATTCTTTCGTTTGTTTTTTGTTTGCTTGCTTGTTTTGTGTTGGTGTTTTGTTTGTTTTCACTCCTATTTTCTCATTCGTTTCGTTTTATATCTTGTCCATGTGCTTCGTAACCTTTCATTTGATCTTTCTTTCTTTCCGTTGGCGGATTTGGTTTCTTCGCCTCCAAAAGACGCGAGTATTCACTGACTTCTTCATTACTCAGATCTATCTTTTCTTTCCGGTGCCTGCGTTTTTTTCTCTCTCCCCTCCCCGCCGCCTCCCCCACCCCCAACCCTCCCCTTTTTTCTTTTGCAAATTGATTATAGTTCTTGATTGGATTGAATAGCAAGACCTACACTTGGCAGGGTCCTTTCAGACATTTTTCATCAGCGACAGCGGCAAAACGATGCTCAATGTCTTTCTGAATAGACTGCAGCACAGCGGCAAAACGATGCTCAATGTCTTTCTGAATAGACTGCAGCCACAGCGGCAAAACAATGCTCAATGTCTTTCTGAATAGACTGCAGCCACAGAGGCAAAACGATACTCAATGTCTTCTGAATAGACTGCAGTCACAGCGGCAAAACAATGCTCAATGTCTTTCTGAATAGACTGCAGCCACAGAGGCAAAACGATACTCATGTCTTTCTGAATAGACTGCAGCCACATCGGCAAAACAATGCTCAATGTCTTTCTGAATAGACTGCAGCCACTGCGGCAAAACAATGCTCAATGTCTTTCTGAATAGACTGCAGCCACAGCGGCAAAGCAATGCTCAATGTCTTTCTGAATAGACTGCAGTCACAGCCCCAAAACAATGCTCAATGTCTTTCTGAATAGACTGCAGCCACAGCCCCAAAACAATGCTCAATGTCTTTCTAAATAGATTGCAGCCACAGCGGCAAAAACAATGCTCAATGTCTTTCTAAATAGATTGCAGCCACAGCGGCAAAACAATGCTCAATGTCTTTCTAAATAGATGCAGCCACAGCGGCAAAACAATGCTCAATGTCTTTCTAAATAGACTGCAGCCACAGCGGCAAAACAATGCCAATGTCTTTCTAAATAGATTGCAGCCACAGCGGCAAAACAATGCTCAATGTCTTTCTAAATAGACTGCAGCCACAGCGACAAAGCAATGCTCAATGTCTTTCTGAATAGACTGCAGCCACAGCGGCAAAACAATGCTCAATGTCTTTCTGAATAGATTGCAGCCACGGCGGCAAAGCAATGCTCATGTCTTTCTGAATAGACTGCAGCCACAGCGGGCAAAACAATGTTCAATGTCTTTCTGAATAGATTGCAGCCACAGCGGCAAAACAATGCTCAATGTCTTTCTGAATAGACTGCAGCAACAGCGACAAAGCAATGCTCAATGTTCTTCTAAATAGACTGCAGCCACCGCGGCAAGCAATGCTCAATGTCTTTCTGAATAGACTGCAGCCACAGCGGCAAAGCAATGCTCAATGTCTTTCTCAATGATTGCAGCCACAGCGGCAAAACAATGCTCAATGTCTTTCTAAATAGATTGCAGCCACAGCGGCAAAAACAATGCTCACTGTCTTTCTAATAGACTGCAGCCACAGCGGCAAAACAATGCTCAATGTCTTTCTGAATAGACTGCAGCCACAGCGGCAAAACAATGCTCAATGTCTTTCTGAATAGACTGCAGCCACAGCGGCAAATCAATGCTCAATTCTTTCTGAATAGACTGCAGCCACAACGGCAAAATAATGCTCAATGTCTTTTTGAATAGACTGCAGCCACAGCGGCCAAAACGATGCTCAATGTCTTTCTGAATAGATTGCAGCCACAGCGGCAAAACAATGCTCAATGTCTTTCTGAATAGACTGCAGCCACAGCGGCAAAACAATGCTCAATGTCTTTCTGAATAGACTGCAGCCACAGCGGCAAAGCAATGCTCAATGTCTTTCTGAATAGACTGCAGCCACAGCGGCAAAAACGATGCTGAATGTCTTTCTGAATAGATTACAGCCACAGCGGCAAAACAATGCTCAATGTCTTTCTGAATAGATTGCAGCCACAGCGGCAAAACAATGCTCAATGTCTTTCTGAATAGACTGCAGCCAAAGCGGCAAAACAATGCTCAATGTCTTTCTGAATAGACTGCAGCCACAGCGGCAAAGTAATGCTCAATGTCTTTCTGAATAGACTGCTGTCTTTCTGAATAGACTGCAGCCACAGCGGCAAAGCAATGCTCAATGTCTTTCTGAATAGACTGCAGCCACAGGGCGATATATGGATCCTACAAAGGTAGAAGTACGCTCGAACAGATTTTTATCCTAGGTACCTTGGCGAAAAACATCTCCAGCAGCAGACGCAGTTCTATCATGTCTTTACAGACTTCAAGAATGCATTCGACAGGATCTGGCAAAAGGCGCTATGGGGGAAAAAAACTAACATCAGGTAGAAGCTCATCAACACCATCGAGCTTTTGTAGTCCAGAGCGATCGGTGTGATGCTCATACTAGGTGCTGTAGGAGAATGGGTCTGTACTTCAGTTAGAGTTCGTCAAGGTTGCCGTCTTTCTCCTTTACTGTTCAACATATTCCTGGAACGCATTGTGACTGATACACTTGAAAACCATGTCATCACAGAAGATGAACGATCACAGAACTTCGACATCCAGATGACATCCATGGCCTTGCAAGGCAGTGAACAACTTCTCGCCATGCTTGTTAAAACGAACTGGTGAAACATCAAAAAGAAATAGCATAGACATCAGCGCCCGAGAAGACCAGATTGACGACCAGCAACAACACTATTATTAGTACAGACATAACTGGCCGTGATCAGAATCTAGAGTCGGTTCAGTAATTCACCTAACTATGATCCGTCGTTAGCAGAGAGGGGTCCAAACCAGATATCTCCATCAACGGCAGTAATGACAACTATAGCACTGTTCAAACGCATGTATGGGAGAGCAAGAACATTTCAATCCAACATAAGATCAGGCTCACTATAGCACTGTCCAAAAGCATGTACGTGAGAACAGGAACATTTCAATCCAACACAAGATCAGGTCCCTGTGTGCACGGGTATATTCTCCATCTTCCTGTGCGCAAGACATGGACCTCACAGCGGATCTGGAGGGAAGAATCCTATCCCTGGAAATGAGCTGTTACCGCAGGTTTGGAAATCAGATACACTGATCGCATTACCAGCAAATACATGAAACCATCAGGCAGCAGATGGGATCCTACGAAGATCTGAAGATCTGACGTCAGTCAGGAAAAGGAGACTGCGCTGATACAGCCATAAAACAAGATCCAGTGACCTTGCTAAACAATCCTCCCCCAGGCGGGGGAAGACAGAAAAAGGCGATGGACTGACAGCATCGCAGAGTTGACAGGGAAAACATTTGCAGAGATCTCGACTTCGGCACAATGTTCTTTTTACTGTGGTAGCCCCATGCTTCCCGCTGAGACGAAGAAGAAGAAGAAGAAGAAGAAGAAGAAGAGAGAAGAAGAAGAAGAAGAAGAAAAAGAAGAAGAAGAAGAAGAAGAAGGAGGAGGAGGAGGGGGAGGAGGAGGTGGAGGAAGAGGAGGAGGACAAGAAGCAGAAGAAGGAGGAGGAGGAGGAGAAGAAGAAGAAGAAGAGAAGAAGAAGAAGAAGAAGAAGAAGAAGAAGAAGAAAAAAGAAGAAGAAGAAGAGGAGAAGAAAGAAAAGGAGGGAGGATGGGGAAGAAGAAGAAGAAGAAGAAGAAGAAGACAAGAACAATAAGAACAAGAACAAGAACACGAAAAAGTTGTTGGCAGCGATGGTTTACATCCGTTTACTTTGTGGGGGAAGTAGGAGGGAAAACTTTGTTGTTCAGGGGGTAAGGGAGTGTGTGTGACAGAAAAGGGAGGGGGCACTTTGGGTTTTTTGTTGTTGTTTTTTGTTTTGTTTTGTTTTTTGCTGTTTTTTTTTTGTTTTGTTGGTTTAAAAAAAAATTGTTTGATCCTTTCGCGTGCTGTCTCTTTCTTTCATTCTGTGACTAGTACTTTCTTTCTTCTTCTTTCCCGCGTTACTCTCTCCCTCCCTTCCTCCCTCCCTCCCTCCTCCCTCTCTCTCTCTCTCTCTCTCTCTCTCCTCTCTTTTTCTTCTCTCTCTCTCTCTCTCTCTCTCTCTCTCTCTCTCTCTTATGGTACTGATTAAAAAAAATTCATTTGAAGATACGGGGGTATTTTACTGCTGATAACAATCTTTGTCTCATGTTCATTCTTAGGTTCCTCTTCGTTTCTTTATATGGCACTTTTGTTTGACCAGTATGACGTCTGTCACATATAATAGAAGACAGGATGTATGGAAGGTATGTCTATATCTCTCGGTCTCCCTGTCTCTCTCTCTCTCTCTCTCTCTCTCTCTCTCTCTCTCTCTCTCTCTCTCTCTCTCTCTCTCTCTCTCTCTCTCTCTCTCTCTCTCTCTCCCTCCCCCCCTCCTCTCTCTCTCTCTCTAATGGCACTCATAAAAAGGATTCATTTTGACAATATGGCAGTATTTTAGTGATAATTACTTTCTTTGTCTATGGTCCTTCTTAGCTTCCTTTTCATCCTTATATGGCACTTTATGATGACCAGCATGACGTTTGTGACTGACATAGATGACAGGTTGCATGGAATCACTCTCTCTCTCTCTCTCTCTCTTCTCTCTCTCTCTCTCTCTCTCTCTCTCTCTCTCTCTCTCTCTCTCTCTCTCGGGGGGTGTTGAGCGGTCGTCAGATGCAGCGGACGCATGTTAATTTGCTCTGTTTAAAAGTGCTAATTACAGTGGATTTGGGCAGTGATTTCGACTGTGTATCTTGCGATTGCCTTGATGGTATACCATGCCTTCATCACAGTTAGATTTCCGTGTGCGGTGTGGCTGTTTTCTGCCGGTTTTTCTCTGCTTCATGTTGATGAGAGCCAGAAAAAGTGCCGCCATGTACATGAAGACATTGAAACTTTGGACGAGGATAGACGGTGTCATGGCAGGCTGCCTCCTCACGCTTCTGTTTTGGGGCAGTTTATTACTGCAATGTGGAGATGTGGAACTAAACCCCGGTCCACCACGTAAAGACAGCAGTCGCCAAACCTCGTTGACTCATGACAGCCGCAGAGTCAGCACTGGAAAGACAGCAAGTTCGTCATCACGTGAGACATCGCCCTCTCCAAGTCCGATATCCCCTCCAACCTCGATTTGATGGCAATGCTTCAGTCAAATGAACACTAAATTTGATAATATGAAAGATGACATCAGGGGTATCCGTGATGGTTTGGATGGATTACAAGAGGAGGTTCACACGTTGAGGCAAGAAGTGAATGACCTGCGCTGTGAAAATGATGATCTAAAGAAGAGGATCCAGGATGCAAAAAGGAAGACAGACGATCTAAAAGGGGCGTTCCAAGCGGAACAATTTGATCTTTCACGGTCTTCACCGCAGGCAGAACGAGACGCAGGAGGAGTGTGAGGCTTCGGTCCGAGAGCTGATGACGGCCCAGCTGGAACTGGCTTCTGATGTCCACTTTGACAGGGTGCACCGCCTGAGCAGCAAGCCGAACGCACCTGTCATCGCATGCTGCACATTCTTCAAGGATAAGGAGAAAATTCTTAAGGCCAGGAGTAAGCTAAAGGGGACTAATGTGTTTGTGGGGGAGGACTTCTCCCTGCGTGTAAGGGAGATAAGAAAAAGACTGTCTCCTCATTTGAAGAAGGCCAGGGAAGAAGGGAAACGTGCCATCTTGGTGTACGACCATCTCCTGATCGATGGTAGGAAATATTCCCTTGGTGAGGGAGAAACTCTTAGGACCAGTGAATAGGGGGGTGGCCAGCCCAGTTCAACACCGGTTACACCGGTCACATTTTTGGGGCACGCACGTGATAGTTGTGCGGGGCGACGGGTGGTTCGGAGCAGGAGAGGGTATGTGTGTGCAGTGAGAAGTGAACTTGTTGGCATTGAAAAGACAGAGTGTGTAGGGGTCAGGGACGGGGACACATGTAAATAATCAGGAAGGGATTATTTTGAATGATCGTGGTTATGACAAGTTGCATGTTCTCATTAATGAAAATTCTGGCTGTAGAAATATTTTGATGTGCCGGAAGTGAACGAAAGTGATTTTGTACATAACATACAGAGTGAAGGTATCTGCCACACTTCATCACATCGTGAAGTGAATGGCTGTGACATTGTCAATGACAGTTTCGGTGGGGGGTCATCTCAAAAGGAGGTATGTCATGAACCGAATGGCTGTGACACTGTCAGTGACAGTATGGTGGGGGGTCATTTCAAAGGAATCGAATGATGACAAAGTCGGGGTTCGTTATTGTGATGTAACTTCTGGTATTCAAACAGAAAAAGACATGAATGAGTATACAAACATAAGCAGTAGTATGTATGAAAGCATGTGTGATTATGGTGAATCTAAGAATTCGAGACATGTTCATTTCTGCATTGGAATGTTAATGGACTTTTACCAAAGCTAAGTAATAAGGAATTCATGTCTTTTTTTTTTAAATTTGACTTTATATGTCTTGTTGAGACGTTTGTTGAATGTCCTAAAACCTCACTTTCCTGGGTTACAGTGTTTTTATAAACCAGCTATTAAGTTTACAAAGCAAGGACGAAGATCAGGTGGAATTGTCTGCCTAATTTAAAAAATGAGTTTATATCTATATTCAGGAAATTAAGACAGACCATCCCAACGTTCTCTGTTTCTGATTGACAAGAGTGTGTTGACCTTGAAGAGAACATTATATATGTATGTACGTATATCCCCCCTGAAGGATCACCTTATTATAATCATTTTGATGTTGACAATGGTGTTGATGAACTTGAACAATGTCTTTTTGATTGCATGTTGGAGTTAGATGATGTGTTTTGGATTCTATCGGGCGATGTTAACAGTAGAACTTCTAACATTTTTCCTGATATTATAGACTTCAATGATGTAAGTTGTAATTTTCTTCATGATCATTCTGATCTGGCTAGCATCACAAGGAATTCGGCTGACAATGTACTTAATAAATATGGAAAAAATTATTGAATATGTGCACAGCTTTCAGTCTGTGTTTTCTAAACGGAGTGTGTAATGGGGATATAGATGGAAATTATACTTACATATCTGAGTCAGGAAACAGTGTCAATGACTACTTTCTGCTGTCTAAGAGACTGTTTGTTATTGTTGTCTCGTCGTGTAAATTTTTTAGTGTCGGAGAGAATAGAGTCTGATCATTTCCCAGTTGAACTGCATTTAAAATTTAAATTGAAAAGAAATGTTACAAGGGGGCATACATTATCGATGATCAGTTTATTGAAAAGTTTGTGTGGGATAATGATTTAGAAACTATATATTGTCAGAAAATGTTAATCTGACGAAATATTATCTGAACTCGATGGGGCCATTAGCCTGATTGATTCTGATTACAATGGTGCTCTGAGTGTCTTTAATGAGTGCATCAAAAAACAGGCCAATGTATGAAAAAGAAAATCAACTTGACAAAATATCATAAAAGTGATGATTGGTTTGATGGAGAATGTAAGTCAAGCAAGAAGAAAGCAAAACAACGCTTAACATTTTTAGAAAATCAAAAGAGAAAACTGACAGTGATGCATACTGCATAGCAAGACGAGAGCATAAACATCTAATAGAAAAGAAAAAACAGTATAATGATTTAATATTGGAAAGGCTTGTTTCTTCAGTAAATAATCAAAAAGAATTTTGGGAGAATGTACATAAAGTGTCAAGTAAAAGAAAACAAGTACATAATAATTTAACAGTTGATGATTGGTTTTACCATTTTAAAGGTTTACTTGAAGTGGAAGTAACTAGAGAGTGTAATAACGAAGCTAATGATGACTTTGAAACAAATTATAATGTTGAAGAAGACTTTAGCACGATGAACCGTCCGATATCAAAAGAAGAAGTGTTACTTGCTGTTAGAAAGGTAAAGAACGGTAAATCTGCAGGCCAGATGAAATTATAGGAGAAATGTTGAAACATGGTGGGGATCGAGTTATTGATTTTTTCGTAAAATTGTTTAATGTGTTGTTGATAAAGGCGTTTTTCCAGATAATTGGACAAACTCTATTGTAATTCCTTTGTTTAAAAAGGGAGACGCAGATAATCCAGGTAATTATAGGGGTATGTATTTATGTGATACGAGCAGTAAAATCTATAGTACAATCATAAATAGCAGACTTCAAGAATGGGTTACAGAATATAATTTGACAGGTGAATATCAGGCAGGGTTCATAAAGGGGTATTCTACTGTTGATCATATGTTTACGTTGTTGTCATTGGTCCAGAAGCAATTTTGTTAAACCGCAAATTGTATGTAGCCTTCATCGATTTTGAGAAAGCTTTTGATTCCATTAACAGACACCTATTATGGCCTATACTCTTGAGAAATGGCATAAAAGGCAAAATGTTTCGTTGTATTCATAGCATGTATACTAATGTTAAAACCAGAATTAAATGTGGTTCCATGCTTACAGATTACATTAACTGCACACGTGGAGTGAAACAAACAAGGGGATGCGTGCAGTCCGTTTTATTTTCCTTGTTTATAAACGAATTAGCATTAGAAGTTATTAGGGAAGGGAAACACGGGGCTATTTTTTCGTCAGACTATTTTGAACTGTTTTTATTGCTTTTGGCTGATGATGTTGTGTTGCTGTCTGAAAAATGTTATTGGTCTTCAAACACAGTTGAATAATCTGTATAAAGCAGCTTCAGCTCTCCAGCTAAAGGTAAATATGGACAAAAGCAATATTATTGTGTTCAGAAAAGGGGGGTATTTAGGAGCTAGAGAAAGATGGATGTATGCAGGAGCTGTGATGCCTGTTGTTAATGTATACAAATACCTAGGAATTTGTTTTTCAACAAGACTGAGTTTTGTTATGGCTGTCGTAATTTAAGTAGTAGAGTAAAAATGCTTTACTGTGCATTTCACAAAAGTTATATAAGTTTAAAAATAACTCGTTGACTGTCCTTTTGAAGATTTTCGATTCACAAATTCAGCCGATTGTTCAGTACGGCGCAGAGCTATGGGGACTTGATAATGCGGCATCTGAATGTGAAAAGGTTCACTTATTTGCTCTCAAAAGACTTTAGGCGTAGAGATGCGAACTCCTAATGACTTTGTTTACGGAGAGACAACAGATACCCCATATATATTAATTCAGCTGTAAAATGTGTAAAGTTTTGGTTAAAATTGACAAGAATGGAGGAATCTAGGCTTCCCCAAAAAGCTTACAAAATGTTGTATGATTTAGATATACGTGGAAAGAAAAATTGGGTTACAAATGTTCGTTGTAAACTATATTTGTTTGGTTATGGATATGTATGGCTTAACCAAGGTGTTGAGGGAATAGACAGATTTCTTCAAGTTTTCAGAGAACGGTTAATTTTATGTAGATGGCAAGAGTGGGACTCTCATATTAGTGATAGTGAAAGGTTTTATGTTTACAGTACGTTTTGCAAGGTGCCTGAGGTAAAAATTTATTTACTGATGAATTTAGATAGGCATTTAAGGTATGCATTAACGAGGTTTCGATTTGGCATTTCTGAAATAGCGCAACATCGTTTACGTTACAAAACACTAGTAATGCTGACTTAAAATGCCCGCTTTGCAAAAATGAAAAAAGAAGATGATGTTCATTTTGTCTTATGTTGTCCTGTTTTGAGTGACTTAAGAAGACAGTATATACCTAGTAAATTTTATGCAGATCCAAATAAATTTAGACTTGCATTGCTTATGGCAACAGAGCATAAACAACTGTGAAACAACTGTCCATTTATCTTTACAAAGCATTCAAGTTGCGTTCTGTTCTGGTTTCTTGATTAGATACTAAATATGTTGTTAATTATGCATTTGTGTATAGAAGTTATGTACCCCTTCATGAGGGGAGAGAACAGGGAAAGGCCGACTCTAAGCCACTTTCACCCTCCACCCAGTTTTTGGGCGAAAGTGGCCTAAAAGCCGCCTTTTCCTGTTCTCTGACAAGTAAGACTTCAATAACCCAAAAAATAACGACCTTACAAACAAACATACTGTGCGGGTTATCCGTTTTTAATACTAATTTACTAAACTTTTCAGATTTCAGTTTTTGTTTAATCCTATGTTTTTCTTGATCGTTTTCAATAACATCATTTTTCGCGCAAACATTCTTCAAATGAGTCTCTGTCTTTCATGTGAAATAAAACTACAGTTTTTAACTGTTCTCTAAGTCTTTTAAAACGAGTTATATTTTGACATAAAATCCACACACTTATCCCAGCATGTCTTCCACTGAAAGCAAGTTTTGATAAAGTGTTTCTCTTTTTAACTATGTCTTTTTCTGCCGAACAGTCATCTATAATAAATAGTGTCTGCGTTCCTTCAAACAGTTTATAAAACTGTTCTAAACACTCACTCAGTTTATTGCTAGGATTAACTAAAAATATGTATCATCTGGCTTCTAACCTTCTATCATGATATGCTTTGTCTCCATTTAAGTGTTGGGCAGAAAATCAAATATGATCAAAATTATAACGATAAACTGTTTGTAACAGGTGAGGATAATATTGTTTTTCCACAACCGTTTGCCCACAAATTAATGAACAATGAGGGTTTTTGTCATAAAGTTTAACTGTCATAGTTTTATTAATAGAATTTAATTAAGCCAGTTATTGTTTTGTATCAGGCTCTCAGTCAAAACTTGTCAGTATAATAAAATCCTTATAAGGTCTATAATGTGTAAGATTAATCCCATCAGTTCTGTCAAGGATTGTTTCTATTTAGACTAAATATGATTTTGTTGCTTGTGTTATGACCTTAATATCCTCGCCATTGTGAAGGAATGCGATGGTAACTTTTAAGTTTTTCAACGTCTAAGTTTTGCCAGCTAAATTAGAAATTCCTTTTAGAAGGACGTCACTAACGCCCACAACCCATCCTCCCCTTATCTTTTTAGACAGAATTTCAAATATCATTGGTGAACGCATTCCTATTTCATTTGTGGAAAGAACTGTATATTTTGTAGACGCATCTTTTAAACTCGTTTCTCGTTCTGTGGAGGATGTCTGTTTTTTCCCATCGGCGTTATTTCAATTTCTTTCCGACTAATTGTCGTCGGCAGAAGACTTACATGTAAAGGGGCCAGAGTTGAAGCTTTTCTGTTTTAACTTTTTTGATGGCTAACAATTTTATGTTAAAAGGGGTTATGAATTCAAATTTTTTATTCCCATTCTAAATATGGTTCTAAGTGCCATTTGAGTTCAGGCTTTCGAATATTTTATATTCATAACTGGCAACAATATTTGCTTCTAGATTTTGCGACAGCTGTTCAGTTTAGGAACACTTTTTAGTGTCGCAACTCTTTCGCTTTATAATCACCTCTGTTGTGAACTCAAACCATACAAAGTGCCTTTTCACAATTCTGATCAGTCGCAACGTCTGCAAGGTCTTTTAATTCTAAGGTTATTACACCCTCAAAGGCGCTAATGTAAAAAAAACTTTTCCCGGTTCTTCTGGCCACGCGGACATTTTTGTACAGTTTATTATTTTATTTCCAAAACAATGTGTAGGTTATTGATTTCAAAAACTATCCCGGCTTTGTCTGCAATTTTTATATTAAATGATCCAAAACCCTCCACAAACTAAATCTTTTTTTAAACTGTAAATTAGGAATTTTATAAATTTCATAATCGCAATATGCAGCTTCCCCGCCGGTTAAAGCTCTTAAAACATTTGAGGGCTTCCATCATATAAGTTTTTCATCAGTGCTCGCTCATACCAAATGAACATAAAGTAATGAATGTAATGCAAGATCGAGCGGATTTTCCCCCTTAAAAGTAGTTTCGTTTGGCGCACAACAAATCTTTTAGTGACCTGGGTGTCAACTTTAAAGCCTAACATTTTAGCTAGCTCTTTATCAAATAAGTATCTGCTTTTTCAGGTTCGAATGTTAATTATGTTTTTAGATTTGCATTGTTAAGTTTGAGAGTAATGCTGAATTTACTCATTGCTTCTTTTAGTGAGCAAAACCCGTATAACCATCAGGTATTGTTAACTGGTTAGCTTTGAGCCCCACAACTTTTGTAATCTTATTATTCCCCTTGGTTTTGCTTATATTAAACCCTTCGACTTTGTAAATATTTCATGGAGCGCAACGTTTTGGCCCCGCAATTGTTATCAATAGCATTGTTCTAAAAACGAAGGACTGTCTTGGGTTGTTATTGTTACAAACATTTTTTAAAACAAATTAAAAATGAGTGCATTCAAATATACTGGCGCAAAATATTCTGTTGGGCCGCACTACAATCTTAAAAATATAGCAACTGATACTCTTGACATTGCTGTGACCAGACTGCCTCTTTTCATAAAAAGGTGAGTACTCATTAAGCAGATATCTTAACCCCCCTATTGAAAACGACCACATCAAGAAAGCGTGGTTTAGTCATCCGATGCAGTTTTATCAGAACCAGTTAAACTTTGCTGTGTTTTGTGCATCAACTGGGTGTGGAGTGTCGTATGCTGATCACTTAAATCATCCTGATCCTTTGGTGAGGTCAGTGTATAGATTCATTTCTATTACACCTTCAGACGTATTTTGACTGAACTGCAAGCTCCATTACTAAATGACAACCGTTTAATCCATTCAGCAACAGAATAGACATGAAGGCTTTTGAAAGGATCTGTAACGAATTTAATATTAACATCAAGACAGACTTTAGACAAAAGTTGGATCATAATCATGGCCTAGGCGACCTTTATTATTGGGGCACGCACAGAAAGTATAACTATGACTGGCATTCTCCTTTAAATCTTTCTTTCCAGGCACACTGTTAAGCCTGTGTCCCTACAGCAGAGCATAAAACAGCATGGACAACATTTATTCTTAGACACTTCTAAGGGCCTAACTAGGCGGGAATAGAACGAATAAACGACTCTATTCGTACTTACGTTTGGTGTTTGCTAGGGTCGCAAGCACAGGCAAGATCAAGCATAACTGATCCTTCTACTGGCTTTGACGCGCAAAAACAATACTTAGCAAATTTAGAGGACGCCATTAATTCTACAGTTAATTTACCTTCAAGTATTCAAAGGTACCAACATGTTTTACAATACGCAAGATCGAAAGTAGACTTTGCTGTTGGCACTGGTTTATACATGCTGCCTTCTGACCTCAGACTCCAGGTAGGAATAATAATAAACTATAATAATGAAATTGTTATAGCAGGCAATGAACAGAAGGTTGGGAGAAAACGACATAAATTCTGAGCCAGTAATATTACAAACAATAAAAGAACACCCAAGATTAAGTCATCTAATCCCCGAAGTCCAACCCCCAAAGTCATTGAAGACTCAGCAAAGCTTGCGGACTCTGTTCGCGATGACATGAATATGAAAAGACAGCGCTTGTTCTTGGATTAACTGGCCTAGGATTACTTGGTCTTTATCTTACTAATAGTAACCCAACTATTACAAGAACTAATGTCCATAAGTGCTCGGCCATAAAGCCAACTACTTTGCTTGCAGTAGACAAAAGCCAGCTGACAATACTCCCCAATATTCCTGGTAAGCGTCTATAGCTTTACCAGCTAATTTTTTTAATAAATTCGCAAGATGATCAAGCTGTTTTTTTACCCATGATTTATCAGGTGGAGGCGATGGCGGCGGAGGCACTGAACTTTGGCTACTGCCGCCTGTAATAGCCATTACCAGTGTACTTATTGCAAATCCTAAGGCTGTTATAACGCTTACTAATGTGACTCCTTGCTCTCTAAACAGTGTTCGGATTCGTTCTGCTAGCGTTGTGTCTTCATATAAATTTTTTTCGATAGTTTCTCTTATTCTATTCACTTGAGTTCGTAATTGGTCTCGGTTAGTAGTCAGCGCTTCTAGTCTTGCTGATCTTTCTTGTTCAAGATTTTTTAGTCTTTGTCTTATTCTTTCTTTAATATCAGGCCCTAAGTTGGCGTCATCAGCCTCAACGAGTTTTTCTTTTTCTCTTTTTATATGCTCATCTAGTTCACCTAGTTTTGCTAAATTGTTTGTTAATTCGCCTTTGATGCTTCTTTAAAGCATGATCAAGGGCCGCTATTTCTCGCATGGGTAGCGGTGAGTCGTGTATAGTCTTTAATGCTGTTTCTCTTCTGAAAAACTGGTTTCTGCTTCTATTGCATTTATTATTTCATCTGCCGATTGATTTAATTCTTCAAGTTCCATGTTTTGTATTTGGTTAGCTGTTGGGAGTTCCTGCAGTGTGTTTTGAAGTTTAGAAACTGCCTCCCTATCTAATTTTGGTTTAGAAATGCCAAGGCGATTTTGATCTTTCACACTGAGTCTTTGTATAATTGTACTCTTGGCTAAAAACTTTGATGGGTCTGGTTTAGTTGTAAGCCGAACAAGTTGCCCTTGATCGTTTTTTTACAGACAAATGATCATCTTTTAATTCAAAATCATTTGGGTCTATAAATTCGGGAGGTTCTTGACCTAAACTTTCGTAAAATGATTTAACCTTACTTTCTGTTATTCATGCCGCATTGAGTGCGTTGAGCGATGCTGTATTAAAGGGATCATTTCACTCATGTCGTCTCCAGGATCAAAAACATCATAATCTTCTTCACCTTCAATTCTTGCCATGTTTTTAAATAATTAACTTTTTATTTTGTTTTATAAAAATGCCACAACAAGCACATGGCTCGATTCTTGACCCGCATAGAAAACAGAAAGAGCCCATGGCGTGAAGGGAAATAAACGGAA
>CM031608.1:3739922-3764293 GCA_018398815.1 Conus ventricosus
TCTGCGTCTCTCTCTCTCTCTCTCTCTCTTAAATGTAACCTCGTTTGCATGCTTCTACATTGTTGCCTTGTCTTATTTTGCACTGTTAGTCCCACTCAGGGCGAGAGCTGGATGTAAAAACGTTCACCAGTGCTCCCCTCCGATCCTCCCCACCCCCTCCCATGCTACCTTCTCCTCTTCACCCCCCCCCCTTCCCGCGCCCCCTTCTTCTCCGTCCTCCGTGCTTTCACTTACAGATTACTGACTCTTGGGATTCCCCCATCCTTTCCTCCCTCCCTCCCCCTCCCCCTCCCCACTCTTCTCCCCTCCCCTCCCACATTGCCCTTTCCCTCTCTCCTCAAGTAACACCCCCTCCCCTCCGCCCTTCGGGATTTCTCTTATAGACTACTAATTTTCATGCAGCCCCCCCCCACTCCACCCCCACCCCTGCGTCTCTCCTCCTTCCGCCCGCCCCTACCCCTTCCTGTCCCCCTCCGCCTTTCAGGATTTCTCTGGACAAAATAGTCCTCTGCTCTGTACATCGACGAATCCTGGTTATTCACATTCTTCTTTGGGAAGAGGGAAAGGGAGGATGAGGGGAGTGGGGGGAGCGGCGGGGGGAGGGGGGGGGGGGCTGGTTTCTGTGGAGGGGATGTCACTAACCTTTGATTTCAGAGTGAGGAGTTTAGTCCTCCCCTCCCCCCCCCCCCCCCCCCCCCCCCCCCCCCCCGATCCTCGCCAACCCCCTTCGCTGTTAAATACCACTGGTGTTTCGGTATATTATTGTACAATCTTGTCTGTATATAATGGTGGATGTTAGTGGGAATTGTTCGGGGGTCAGGGTCGTTTGACCTTTTACCTTTCCTACTCTGATTCAGGGTCGTGTCAAAACTATAACGGAAGTTTTTTTGTTTTTGTTTTTGTTTTTTTTTCTTCTATAAAATTGATTAGTTTATGATCACCATGATGGTCGTAATCATGATTATTATGGTTATAGTATGATCATGTTAAAAATGTTAGTAGTGCCGTAACAGTAATGCCGCTGCTATTGATAATGATGATTATAGTAAAAATGATAATGTTAATTCATATAGCGCCTATTCTCTAAAAATTAGGGCTCTAAGCGCTTTACATCACCAACAACACAGACACACATACACACATACACACAGACACACCGACACACACACACACACACACACACACACACACACACACACACACCACACACACACACACACACACACACACACACACACACACACGCGCGCGTACCCGCGTACACGTGCTCACGCATGACCACACACCCACGCTCTCAGTCACCCGCACGCACGCACGCACGCACGCACATCAACACAGCCTGCACGTACAAGCAACACAACCACCAGGCACTCACGCGTGCACGCATAAACCCACTCAGACACTCGGAAGGTGGATTGGGAAGTTGGGGGGAGGTGGGGAGGTTACGACTGATGAAAGAAGTTAGTTTTGACAGCAGATTTGAAAGAAGAGGGTGAAGGTAGGTGTCTGACACTGATGGGAAGTGTATTCCAGACAGCTGGTCCTTGGAAGGAGAGAGAACGTTGACCAAAAGATTTTGTTCTGACAGAAGGAATGCGCAAGAGGCGACTGTCGGCAGAGGAACGAAGTTGACGGGATGGGGTGCCGATGTGGAGGATGTCTGAAAGATATTTTGGTCCAGTACCAGAAACAGAAGAGAAACAGATAGAAGCCAGCTTGTGGTCAATTCGACTCTGGATTGGAAGCCAGTAACTGTTGTTGATTTAGAGTTCGTCTTCGTCGGTATTCTCTTTTATAAATGATATAGTAATGGTGATAGTAACAGCACTAGTGTTACTATTGAATTGGTACGGGGTCCGTGGATGCATTCAACTTTTAAGTATACTCAGAGGCATAAAAAACGCGAAAACAAACTGTATAGAAATTTTGATGTAATTTGGCTACCGATTCCTTTGAACTGGTAATAGAAAGTGAGAAAAAGCAATCGAACACCGCACAAGTGTCCTTTCAAAGTTCATTCTGGTAGAAAATAAGGTCACATGAACTTGACCTTGACCCTGTGTTAACAGCAGAATGTCAGTATCTGGTGTGACCACCTCGAGCATTGATCACAGCTGTGCACCTGCGGTACATCGAGCGCACCAGAGTGTTGGTCTGCCTCTGGGGGACTTGCCACCACACCTGGCCCACAGCAACAGCAAGCTGAGCTGCTGTCTGGGGTCTGGGGTTGAGCTGGTTCAACTGCCGCTGAAGGGCATCCCAGAAATGCTCTATTGGGTTAAGGTCGGGAGAACGGGCTGGGTGAGGCAGCAGATTGATGTTGTTCTGCCTCAGGAAGTTCTGCGTAGCACGGGCAGTGTGCGGCCTTGCGTTGTCCTGCTGAAACAGGTTCTGTGGATGCCGCTGGAAATGCGGCAGGATGTGGGGCCTCAGAACTTGGTCGATGTAATGAACAGCAGTGACCCCGTTACCACGTCCTGGACCCACATTCTGGAAGATGACTGGCCCAATACGGCGATTTATGCCGATAGCCCCCCAGATCATGATGCTTTCACCACCCCATGGGTCCCTTTCGGTGATGTTGGCATCCGTGAAGCGTTCCCCCGCTCTTCTCCAGATCCGGATGCGGCCATCGCCTGGGTCGACGCAGAACCGGCTTTCATCACTGAAGAGGACTCGGCCCCAGTCCCGATGGCGCCAATGCACGTGGATCTGTGCCCACTGCAGACGGTTCTGGCGATGCTGGAGTGTCAGGATAGGTCGCCGGGCTGGACGCCTGCATTGGAGACCAACTGTGTTCAGTCGGCGACGCACGGTCCTGTTGCTGATTGGCCTGCCATGGTTGCCGACGGTGTTCCTGGCTGTGTTGGCAGCGGTTTGGTAAGGCTCCCGTCGATGCTGACGAAGAAGATGGCGGTCTTGGGCTGCTGTGGTGACCCTCGGTCTGCCGCTCCTCGGTCTGTCATCAGTGGTGTTTCTTGCTTGAAAGCGGTCCAGAAGGCGATAGACGGTGGAAATGTGGACTCCGAATGCGATAGCGACCTGCCTCATTGGAACCCCGGCCTGCAGTTGCCCCATTGCTATGCAACGATCTTGACGAGAAAGTCTCGGCATTATGTTGGCGCCTCTGGAAGGGATGATTTGAACTTTTTGGGGTTTGGAAATTTATAGCCCCACAATGGGGGCCACATTGAGTTGCAATTCACATTGATGCACGTGGCGTAGGTAGTCCACATGGCAAATGCACTCCTCGTGCCAAAAACGCTGACCCGGCAACATTCACCCACTGTTACGAGGTTACAACCGGCCAAGACACCACGTACTGCTAATGTTGCACGTGCCAACGACATTGCTTACGTCCTGTTCACAATGTGAACAATCGTGCACTGTCTCTATTTTTTCGCGTTTTTTATGCCTCTGAGTATATTTAAAAAGTTTCAGGGTTTTTTTATGAACTTCGGAAAAAGAAAAGCCATATTGATTGGAACAGGATATCATTAAATGGTCAATATACGCCTCGCCTTAACATTACATAGGAGTCCTAAAAAAAATGTGAAATGTTAGGAAAATGTTTGAGACTGATCTGACACAATTTGTGAAATTCAACTTTAATGCAAAAGTTGCCGAGATGAGAAGTATGTTTGAAATGGTGTATCAAAGAAACATTACGCCTCATTTAATTTGTTTTCTAAATTTAGACATCTTTTGTGCTTTTACTAAACAATTCCAATGGCATTATTGATAGTTTTCAGAAAGAATGATTAAAATTCGATATAATTTCAAGAAACGGTACAATTAAAAACGTTTAAGAAGGACGCCTAGGAATCCCTACCACAGAATATTTTATTGCAGCTTATAAATTTCCTGGATTCGAAAACTCCTTTTAAGCGAATACAAATGGATGTTCATGAACATTGTGAATTCTGACACGTGCACGTTAAGCAGAATCGCCAAAGAAACAGTCGCGAGCCTGTTCTGGTTATATAAAGTAACACTACATTCTGAAAAAAAAAAATCCAGCACTTTCTGAAAGAAATGTGGCGTTGTAAATAATTTAAGACTGACAAAAAGGAAAAAAGCTGGCACTGTTTTATAATGATGATGTCAAGAAAAAAATATTTGATGTAATCGTGCTCTACAACAAGTTTTTGTTTCGGTAATAATTTGAGATTGACGAAACAAAAAGCTTGCAATTTTTTTTTATAACGATGATTTAAAAAAAATTGATGTAATCGTGCTCTACAGCACTTTTTTATGAATAGATATAAATGTGACAACGTTATTCCTGTATAAGCTGTTTTGAGACGGCAGCTTAAAAGGAAATATACAACAGAAGAATATACAGCCTAGGTAGATACGCAGTATAAAGACTTTAAGCAAAAATGATGTTTTTAAATGGCTTTGTTTGATAAAAGCGAAATGCTCCAATTTCTCCATAATCAGTCTTTTAACCCTTTAGTGAAAATGATATCTTGTTCTCGATTTGTTCAAAAGCATATGTTTCTCTTCAATGGATCAATATTGTTTTCAACGAATATCAGCAAATAATAGGCATTTCAAAAGGAGGTTCTCATTTTTGCTCTGCTGGTTTTGTCTCGTTTTTACATTTGATCACATCATTACATCTCTCTCTCTCTCTCTCTCTCTCACTCTCTCTCTCTCTCTCTCTCTCTCTCTCTCTCTCTCTCTCTTTTATATTCGATCACATCATTACATCTCTCTCTCTCTCTCTCTCTCTCTCTCTCTCTCTCTCTCTCTCTGTCTCTCTCTCTCTCTCTCTCTCCCTCTCTCTCTGTCTCTGTCTGTCAGTCTGTCTGTCTGTCTGTCTGTCTGTCTGTCTGTCTCTCTCTCTCTCTCTCTCTCTCTCTCTCTCTCTCTCTCTCTCTCTTATATATATATATATATATATATATACATATAATGCACACCACACACACACACACACACACACACACACACACACACACACACACACACACACACACACACACACATGTATATGTGTGTCAACCTCGGGTGATGTCGATGGAGGAAGGACTAGCGCACAGCCCAAACACACTCACAGCTTGCTTACAATCTCATTCATATATCATGCATCCGTCACATCAAACCACTAGTAAAGTCTATAACTTTACTACACATGATCATAGAACGAAACATCAATGCATATGGAATCAAATGAAATAAAACATTCTCTCTTTCCTGAACTTCACAAAATCATTTATCTAAAACATCATTAACTAACCCGGGTATAATAGATTTCTACTTTACCTGGCCAGGTGATCTTAACTATTCACGAATCACTGTCTTTTTCTTTTCCTTTTTTTTTTTTTCTCACTGTCACTTTCACAACACGACACAACTGCTGGCACTGGTGTTGGTCTGCTTGCACCGGTCAAGCTGGACTGCTGGCACCGGTCAGGCTGGACTGCTGGCGTTGGTCAGGTTGGACTGCCGATGAAAGTGGCGCTGGCCAAGTATGAGGTCGAACCCCCGGTTCAGATAGAACAGTGACTATCAACATCGATCTGTTCTCCTTTCTTTCTTCCTGCATTAACGCATTGCACTCTCTCTCTCTCTCCTAGTCTGCTCTATTAAATGGACATGGTTGCTTTTCTTTTCCTTTTCTTTTCTTTCTTTTTCTCTTCATTAGTTAGCAACTCTCTCTTTCCACATCTCTCTTTAGTCCTCCCTTTGCAGACTATATTTGGTGCTAATGCTCAAACTTCACTCTCTCATCTCTCTGCCTTTCTCCTGCAGAGACTACACCCAGAACCTCTCTCTCTCTCTCTGTCTCCCTGTTCGTTCTCCCCTCGTTCCGCCGTTCTCTCACTCTCACATCCTTCTTATTCCGTTCCGATCTGTCCAAAAAGGGCGAGTACCATTGGTCAGTATTTTTACCCCTGATACCCGAAGTTATCTCCCTCTAATTCCATGGATATTCAAATCATGACAGTCACGCCTACACGCCTTACTCTCTGTGGTGGTCAATTGGTCATTTAATTGATTAGCTAGATTTCACCCCCCACCACGCACTACCTTCCCCCCTTTCCTACTTAACTGGCGCCGTGTGGCTTAACGTGTGGGCACTGGTCAGTGTAAAATTGGCTAGATGAGTCAGGCCCAGGCACCGAGATGCGTCCGGGCAGACATCGAGGCGTCGGGTCAAACAGCTAGTCTGTCTGGGTGGACCGTACCGTCTCCGTGAAGCCTCTCCGCTAAGCTTAATTGGCTGGACCCGACCCATGGGCCCGTCTATCTGGCGCCTAGAATGTTTGAGTTGAAGCTTATGTCCGAACAAATTGGCTGGCGACTCCACGAGTTAGGTTGTTTCATTTTTGTCCGTGACAATTTCCCCCTTGCAAAAGACCATGCTCCGCATTGTCTCAAAACAACGGTACAAAAAAAACAACAACCGAATTTGCTGACACACAGCTACACGTGCAAAGTTTGAAAAATACTTTACAACCAACGGTTTATAAATTATAAAATATATCATTAGTGAATACCACTCCAATGAGTTATCATTGACGTGTGCTCTTGCGTTATTTCAATTCATTTTATAACGACCTCTGTGCGCACTTATGCGATTCCCCTACCTGCGGATTTGCCATATCTTCTCTTCACAATTCTTATGAAAAGCACAATATAATATGATCACGATCCATGACACTTCACTGAGGAATCTCCATCCTCACTTATTGCAAATAATGCATCACTACACAAGCGACTGTATGCTCCAAGCATAACTACATCCACATGAACAAGTCTCACAAAGAAAATATGAACAAGTCTCACACAAAAAAAAAATATGAACCATAGCCAACTGGGAATGAACCCATATCCAATCAACATAACTGTAATCAACACATATTATCAACAAAGCACCCGGATATGACTGACTTCCTCTGAGTTGCAGCTTGCTAGACTACACGACTTAAATAGTCAGCTCCGACATTCTGTCGACCGGGGATGTACTGCACTCGGTACCTGTAGGGCTGCAGTGCCATTGCCCAACGCAGAACCCTGCTGTTTTTCAGCTGTGCCTCCTGCAGGAATTTGAGTGGTTGGTGATCTGTCTCTATCACGAACTCTTTCCCATACAAGTATTTGTGGAACTTCTGCACGGCCCACACGACAGCTAAACACTCCTTCTCCACCGTTGCGTACCCTTTGTCACGAGTTTGTCACGAGGCCTACGACGTTCGACCCACCTAGGGCGGCGGAATTACTTATTTGTTTATTGTCGTTGCTGTTGTCGTGTATCCGTCCCTTAGGGTGGCTTGTGGTGCAGTTGCACCTTGGTGTGGTTCAGCCCCAATTTTCGGTTTGCTTTTTTCTCTCTTTCTCTCAAATTTCCCAACCCCCGTGCTTTTTCATCCTGAAAGTTCACGGGTGGCCGGTCCCTTTCTCTGGGAACTTTCTTTTCGTCGGCCTCTCGCTGTCTTTTTCCCTGTGCACGTGTTTCGTTTCTTTTAGTTTGAAGTATGCCACTTGTGACGCAGCAGGGCATGTTGGCCGCCTTGCTGAGGGAGGTTAGTTTCTTAAATCGAGGGGAAAAGTGTTTGGGGGGGGGGTCCAGTCCTGGTTTTTACCTTATTCGAGAGTCAGTCAAGTTTTTTTAAATTTCCCTGCAGTGGGCCCTTTGAAAGGAGGGGGAAATTTCATTTTTCTGTTTCCGAATCTTCCCCCTCTGTCCCTCGACTGGACGGGGTAGGGGAAGTCCTTTGACCCGCCTCTTGGGGGGTCCCCCCGGGTGTGGAAAAGCATCAGTTTCGTGGGGGGGTTTGTTTTGTTTTGGGTTTTTGTTACCCGGTTTTTAAAGTTTCTTTTTTGCGAAATTTTCTTTGTTTTCGAAATTGAAAGAGAAAATTGTGTGAGACCTTTTCTCGGGAAAAATTTAAAATTTTTAAACCCGGGGCCATTCTAATTTTTTTCCCAAAATTTTTCCCCTGTTTTTGTATTTGGTGATGCGGTAGCGGGGGGGAAAGGGAGAAAACCCGGGGTGATTCAGGGTTGGAACTTGTTTGGGGTTCGTTCGTCCCCTGCCATTGCCCGGACTTTTTTCCTTGGGGGCCCCGTCGTTTGTGTGTGCAAGGGGGCCCCCCAGTTTTTTTGTTCACGAGCGTGCGTACGCATGTTTGTCTTTCGGATGCGGGGTTGAATTTTTGTGTTATTTTGAAATGTGTTTTAAAAAAGGGACGGGTTATGCCATTAAATTTATTTTTGCAAATGTGGTGGCAGTTTTTTAAAAGCGATAGTCGCTGTGTTGTTTTTTTTCCAAAAGGAAAGGGAAAAAGTTAAGCGTGAGTGAGAGAAGGGGGGAAGAAAATTTCATATTTTTTTTAAAAACCCTTGTTGATTTAATGCATTTTTTTTACCTCCCTCGTGTGAGAAGACTTAAATTCAATGGATTTACTGTGTGCGTTGGAATACATTTCCCCTCGCCATCATGCGAGTGGCTAAGACTTGACGAATGGGGGGCGGAACTGCCGGCGGGTTCCCAAATTCCCTTTTTCCCTTTTCCCCTTTCCCTTTCCCTTTTTTTTTCCCCCCTCTCCGACCCCTCCCCCCCAGCTCCCGTCCCCCCCCCCCCGGGGGGTTTTCATGGAGCCCCCGAAACGGAGGGTTTTCCCACGTGCTGGTCGGGGGCCCGTTTTTGGTTTGAGACCAGGGGACGAGAGGGTTTCCCACGCGTGGCGGGCCCCACCCCTTGGGGTCGGGCCCTGGATGCTAGGAGAGCCCACCGTTTTCCGATGGGGCCTGGCCCCCCGCCCAGGCCTCCAGAAACCCGCTAGCCCCCCCCCCCCCCCCCCCCCCCGGGGACACGCTCTTCACTGCCCGTTTTGGGAGTGGGGTTTTAGTCGGTTTTGGGGGGGACCCCCCCTGCGGCCCAAAGGTGGAGCACCTAGTTGCGAAAAGGGTCCCTTCCTGGGGATTTGACAGGGGGGGGATGGGGACGCACCCCGGTGGTGTGAGAAAAAGGGTAAATTACGGGGAATATTTTTTTTTAAAAATTGTGTACTTGTATATGTGCGGGAAAGGTGAAATTGGATTGTGTACGTCGTATGGTGAAATATTTTTTTTAAAAATCGTGCATTTTGGGTGGGTGTGGGGGGTTTGATTGCGATTGTGAAAGTTGTGGGGTTTTGGGGAGTGCTTGACTTTGATTGGGGAAATGTTGTTTTGCGTTGGAGGGGCTTGATCGGGATTGGGGTGTTGTGTGCGTTGGGTGCTTTATTGTGATCGTGCATGGTGGGTTTTGGGAAGGGTTAAATTTTGCGGGTTTTGTAAATTTAAATGGGGTTTTGTATGTAATCTTTATTTTTGGGTCTCTTGCGGGGGTTTGTGAGGTCGGGCCTCCCTTCCTCCCCCCCTAGCCCACCCGGGCGGGGGCCAGCCTCCAGGGGTCGGTCGGCAATTGTGGGGGTTTCATCCGGGATGGAAGGGCCTGGCTGTCTCTCTTTTCTTTTCGCGAGTACCTGTTTGTTTTGTCTGTTTTGTATATGTTTAGTCATTTTGTCGTGTTGTTCGTGGGTGGTTGGCGGGGTAAATCTGGGAGTAAGGGGTTTGTTGGGGCCCTTTGGGGGGAAACTTTCCGGGGTGATGGGAGCGGGTGAGACCAAGGGGGTCGCCCGCGCCCAGACCCCCTTTGGGGGCCGGGTACCTCACGCGGGGTTACGGCCGTTAAGTTTCCCCTTCCCTGTTCCCGTTTTTCCCAGTTTTCCCCTTTCCCATTTTTTGGGTTTTTTAGAAATTTCTTTTTTTTTTTTTTCTCTCCCGGGGTTTTTTGGGTTCCCGGGGGGGTTTTATCGGACGCTATTTTTTTTTTTCCCTCTCTCCGGTTTCCCGTCTGCTGGTTTTTGGGTTTTTTTTTTTTTTTTTTTTGGGCCCACCCCCAACCGCATTTTTCCCTCTTTGCTGTAGAGCGCGGTTTTGCCAGCGGGGGGGCGGGCCGGACATAGTTTTTTTTTTTTTTTTTTTTTTGGGGTGAGCCCCACCGCACTGTTGCCCTTTGCTGTAGAGCGCAGTGTTGCCAGAGGGGGAGCAGCCGGAAATTGCCCGCCACCCGCACCACACCCACTACACACAAAACCACAGCCCCTAAAATATTTTTTTTTTTTTTTTTTTGTTTAGGGGGAATTGTTTTTCCCCCTTTGTTTTGGGAAAACTTTTGGGATATTGTTGTCGGGCGAGTCCGGCGCTGGTGGTGTGGCCGACGCGTGCGTCAAAAGAAGGGGGTATTAAAAAATGTTACTGTGTCCCTACTATTATTTAACGTCTTGGGATTTACGGAAAATTCTACCTTTCCCAGGGGCTGTAGGGTAGTCCAGTAAAAGTATTTTTTATTTACCTCTTCGCTGGGGGGCCCCCTTTTTTTGAAAACCCCAAACTGGCATTCCGCTGGAAAGGGCCGGGAATTTATAGGGGGAAGAAACCTGTGGGCTTTGTTAAAGTCCCCGGACCAAAACCCTTCTCCCCTCCGGGTTTCCCCCTTCGAAAGGGGGGGGAAGGGCCCCAAAAAGGGATTTTTTCCTTAGGGGGGAAAGTGAAAAACCCAAAGGGAAAGGGGTTTCAGACGGATCATCCCCCGGGGGGGGAAAAGTGGGGGAACCCCCGCTCAGGATTCACCTCTGTCCTTCTGTTTCTGGGCGGCAGCGTAGTGAAGAGGCTGCAAAGGCGGGAAAAGCTTCGGGAAAAAGGGAAAGAGGCTGTAGGCAGGAACCCTGGTGGGGAAGAAGTGGGGAAAGAGGAAGGCTCCGTGGGGGGAAGAGTAAAAATTAGGTGGAGGTCTGCGTGGAGAGGGGGACTGACGGGACAGGAGATTAGGATAAGGAAAAAGGTATCTTCGTAGGGAAGGGTGACGGGCGGAAAGCCCCCCGTGGGGAAAAGAATAGCCAGGAGGGGCTCGCTTTGGGGAGGGATGGAAACTTTTTTCCCGGGGTTTCCCCGCCTCTGTAAGTCGGGGGGTTAAATCACCAGGCAGGTGTTTAGAGTTAGGGGGCCCAAATTTAAAAGGGCTTCCAGGTTCAGCCCTTTAGTGAGGCTTTGGGACATGTTCTTAGACTTTTTTGACAAGGTTGTTGTTCCCCCCAATTTTTTCTGGGAAAAAAGGCTATGCCCCTTTTTTCTGGATTATCTGGTGCTGAAAGGGGGAGGTGGGGCTCACTCAAAAGAAGGTGGTCTTATGAAAAAAATGCGGGTTGGCTCTGCGAAAGCGTTTCCCCTTCCCCCGGACGTACAGGGGGAAAAGTCGGGTTCCATAAAGAAAAATAACGACGAGACCTTGTGCAGTTTGGTGATGGCTGCGCAAAAACGCTAGGGTATGGCGTCATTTGGGGCTAGTTGGGCGGAGGATCTAAACCCCTCTTTAAACCCGTACCAACACTGTGCCCCCGGAGTTGAGGATCCGGATAGGCGAGACAGCCCCCTTCGGGGGATTTCGCGGCTGGTTTTCACACACTGGGGGTTTGTTTGTTTGAAGCTGCAGGGCTTTTTGGGCACCCCCGATACGGGGGGGAAACCCCTCCACGGGAAATTTAGAAAGCAAAAGGCGCGCCCAACTGCTACGGGTCAAATTAAAGGCAGGCGCCTGGGGACCTCAGCCCCTCGTTTTTTGTTTTCTTTGTGGTGTCCGGGCCCAAATCAGGAAAGATTCCCTAGACCCGCGGGTAGTCATGGGGCTAGTCCTTTCCAGCACCCTCGTGCCTGGGGCAACTTTGGGTTTCCCAACCCCGTTTGGTGATTCAGAGTCCCCAAAGTGTTTCTATTTTTGGGTTGGTTCCCCTTGGTCGACACCATCAGGGATTCGGGAGCATCAACATTCTTTGTGGATAAGGATTTAGTTTCCCCTAAGGCCCGGCGGGGGGGGCCATTTACGATTTTGGGGGGTTGGAGGCTGGTTTTCCTCCCCGTCCTTCAGTATTTCGTTTTTTTCTCCCCCCCCTACTTCTGTGGGAAATTTGGGGGCCAAATCGAGGGAGGGGACCTCTGTTTTTCCTTTCCCCCAAGGGGGGAATTTACTATCCCCTTCGCAAAAGGACCCCGGCGGGCCGTTTTTGGGGTTTCCCCGTCCCGGGCGTGTGGGGGGTCCCACACGCCCAAAGCTAAAAGCGGGAAAACGGAATTGGTCCCGTTCTTCAGCCGTCTCGGGCCGAGGTTTGGAAAGGGGCCCGTTTCCGCTTGCTTTTATCCGTTTTCGGGCCAGGGACTTGGATGCCCAACCCCTTACGAAAAATTTTTGGATGTCCCGCTCAGTCTCCCCGGGACACCCCAAGGTAAAGCTTCAAGCTCACAAGGGGACCCTCTTTAGGGTTTCCTCGGGGCAGTTCTTTGTGGGCCCAAGAGCTTGTCGTTCCCCAAAGTTAGGGAATCTGTTCTCCGGGGGCCCCCCACGTTTCCCCCAAATGGCAGGTCATAGGGGGTCCAAGGGGGCTCCAGCGAGTAAAGGAAAAGGACTTCTTTTGGCCGGGGATGAACTCAAGGTTAGGCAGTACTCCCGCGTTGTGATGTTCCCAATGGACAAGCCAAAGGGGTTCGTTTGGGAAGCGTGTTCCCCCTAGGGCCCAGTCCCACGGGTTGGGGGGGCATTCAGCAAGGTTGGGGTTGCCCTGGGGGGCCCATTAATTTCCCCCCTCCGATGCGGTCCCGCTAACTTCGGTAGGGGTAGAATTGCGAGTCGTTCCCCAGAGGCTGCCCCCTTTTTAGGACTATCGTTTGCCCCCTACTGTTACTGAATCTCTAGGCGGGATTTGGACGCGCACTGGCGTGCCAAGAAAAAGTGGGCCCGGGAGTTTTACTGGAGAGCGATAATCACCCCTCTCCAGTGTTTGGGCCCGGGTTTTTCCCGGGGCCAGTCAGTCGTGGGGACTCATGGGTTAGGCGGGGAAACCTGCAAAAATTAAATTTCCGTATATAAAGGGTTTTCCTGTAATAGGATGCTGACAATCTTACCCGAGCTCCGTAGTTGGGGCATATTGGAAAATCAGTAGAGGGACACCCCCCTAAACCCGGGGTTATACCCCTTTTGGTCTCTGTTTCAGGGCAGTGGACAGTTGTCATTCAGTGAGGAAAAACGGTAGTGAATCCCCAAGGGGTTTGGGGTTTGTTACTTTCATGGTGGGAAGGTTGGTTAGTTTTTTTGAAAAATGTAGTATTAGTATTTCCCCGTGGGGATTCTATCGGGGAAAAGTTTGTATTGTTTCATCGTATCTGCGACCCCGAGAGTTGGGTTGGGCCCCATTGTTGGGGAAGTTGCCAGGGGAAAAAGGTTCAAAGGGAAACTGTTCTCAGAGAAACAGTGCTTTTAAAAGGGGGGGTTTTGTCACGGTTTGCACGAGGTCCGACGTTCCCCCCAAACCTAGGGGGGGGGGAATTATTTATTTGTTTTTTGTCGTTGCTGTTGTTTTGTACCCGTCCCTTGGGGGGCCCCCCCTTGCCCCCCCCCCCCCCCAATGCCCCCCCTTGGTAGTGGTTCAGCTCAACTTCGGTTTGCTTTTTCTTTTCTCCTTTTCAAATTTTCCACCCCCCGTGTTTTAATTGCAAGTTCAGGGGGCCCGGTCCTTTTCTCAAAACTTTTGTCTGTGGGCCCCTCACCTGTTTTTTTTCCCTGTCGAAAGTGCTTGTTTTTTTTAGTTTGAAGTATGCTCATCGGTGACGCAGCGGGGGCATTTTGGGCCGCCATTGCTGAGGGAGGTTAGTTTTTCACTCGAGCGGAAGAGTCTCGGGGGGGCGCCTGCCCCCAGCCCGGGTTTTCTTTCCTTATATCGGGGTTTCAGTCAGTACTTTAAATTTCCCTGCGTGGGCCCTTTTTTTTTTAGGAGAGGGCCCTATTTTTTGTTTCCCGCATTTTTCCCCTCTGCCCTCTCGCTGGAAGGGGTTTTAGAGAGGTTTTGAGTTTTTGGGGTAAACCCAGGGGAAGCTGGTAAGCACCCTTTTCGGGGTTTTTTGTTTTAAAATTTGTTGTTGTTACCCCCGGCTTAGTCTTCATTTTGGCCAATTTTTTTTTTTGGTTTTCGAAATTGTAAGGAAATTTGTTTTGAGATTTTCTCTGGTTAATTCCATTTTTAAACCGGGGCCATTTCAAAATTTTTTCCCAAAATTTTTTCTCCGGTTTATTTTTCCCTGGTGAGGGCGGTAGTGGGGTGGGGAAGGGGAGAAAACCCCTGGTGATTCGGGGTTTTGGAATTTGGTTTGGTCTCGGCCGTCCGCCCTTTTCACATTCCCCGGGGAATTTTACCCTTGGGCCCACCGTCTGTTTGTGTGTCAAGGGGAACGGGGTTTTATGTTCCGAGCGTGCGTAGCATGATTTGTCGTTCGGATGCGGGGTTTTAAGATTGTTTTATTTTAAAAATGTGTTTTAAAATGTGACGTTACCCCTTAAATTTAAATTATTTGCAAAGTGGGGGGTTATTAAGCGTTTAGTCGCTGTGTTGATTTATTTCCTGGGAAAGGAAAACTTTAAAGCGTGAGTGAGAAAAAGGGTGAAGAAAATTCTTTATTTTTTTTTAAAACCTGTTGTTTTTTAATGCAGTTTTTTACCGGCATGTGGAGAAATTAAATTAAATGGATTTATGTGTGCGTTGAATCCCCTTTCCCCTGCCTTTCATGCGATTGGCAAAGGGACTTGCCCGAAAATGGTCAAGGGGTACTGACGGCGGGTTTCCCAGTTCCCTTCTTCCTTCTCCTTCCTTCTTCTTTTTCCCCCTCTGATTTCCCCTCCCGTACGTCCCCCCCCCTCCGGGGGTTCCCCGGGGGCCCCGAACTGGGGTTTGCCACGTGCTGGTCGAGGACGTTCTGGCTGAGACCAGGACGAGATGGTGCCACGCGTGGTCGAGGCCACGCCTTGGTCGGGACCGTGGACGCTAGGGAGGCCCCCCCGTTCGATTTGGCCCGGCCGGCCCCCCGCCCAGGCCCCTCCGAAAAGTACGTCCCCCCCCCCCCCCCCCCCCCGGGACACGCTTTTCATGCCCGTTTGGGGGGGAGTCGAGGGGGGTCGGCTTTGGGCGCCCCCTCGAAAAAACCAAACCCCGGTCGGAGCACCAGTGGGGACAGGGGGGCCCCCTGGGGACTTGACAGGGGCAGGGTTTGTGGACGCACTCCTTTGGTGTGGAAAGGGTAATTTTAAAAATTTTTCTTTAAAATTGTGTTTGGGTTAGTGCGGGGAATGCTGAAAATTGTGATTGTGAAACGTGTAGGGTTTTAAATTTTTTATTTTATAATGTGAAAAGTTGGGGGTGTGGGAGTGTTGTTTGCGATTGTGCATGTTGTGTGGTTGGAGTCTTGATCGTGTTGTGCATGTTGTGTGCTTTGGAGGGTTTGTCGGGGATTGTGCTGTTGTGTGCGTTGGAGTGTTTTATTGGACGTGCTGGTGCGTGTTTTGGGAATGTTTATTTTGCTGGGGGAAAAAAAATTTGGGGTTTTTATGTAATTTTTAAATTGTGTGGTCTTTGCGGAGCGTGTGAGGTCAGTCACCCCCTTCACCCCCACCGGGGACCGATCCTGTCGGGAGACCCCCCAGGGGTTTCGGTTCGTAAACCCCCTTTTCCCCCTTTTGCCCAATTTTCCTGCAAGAAAACCCTAAGGGGAAAACTCGCCCTTCATGCTCCTGAAAACAATACTGCCCCTATTCCCCCGCCGGTGAAAATTCTGTCCGCAACAAAAAGGGTTTTGGACATATCTGGTAGCTTCAAGAGGGGAGGGAAACCTAGTCTTTAAAACCATGCCCTGCAGTGCTTGTTGCAGCGTTTGACCATCGACCACGGGCCGGGGTTTCCTCCCTTGATCAAAAAATCCTGGGGGACCGGGGATTGCTGCGAAAATTTGGAACAAACCCCCTATAAAAAAAACCCAATAAAACCTGGGCAGACCCCTTTGGACTTTGTTTTGGTTTTGGTTTTTCTAAAAATTCATCATTTTTTCTCCCCTTTTCCCTTTTTTGGGGCCCTGCTTTGTGCGCCCCCGACAAAAAACCCTGGGGCCCTTCCTACTGTCTACCCCTTCATACGGGCCCATCCTGTATGACTCTTCTCTGGAAACTCAGGCAACAAAAAACCCCCTTTTTTGCTGTGTCTCTTTCACCTCATCAATGTTGCTGCTGCGCCTTGGCTGAGTCTCACGCTGAAAATATTTGGGGAGAAAATTTTTTCCTTTGGGAAAAATTTTGGTTTTCCCATTCACCTTTAATCCGGGGAATCCTTATTACCCTTTTCCCTGCTGGGATGGGCCCCTTCCCAAAGTTTAGCAGTTGTTGTGTCCCCTGGGAAACAGTAAAAAAACTTGATCTCCCACCCTTTAGGGATTGTTCCCACCTTTTTGGTTTATATTGCTCCTTTGCAGCCCTAGCCCTTTTGCAAAATTTCCTTTGCAAAACCCTTTCATGTCTCATCCTGTGCCCCCCTTTGGAACAGGGCGGGGATTGGGGGCCGATCAGATCAATGGGCCCCCCTCCTGAATGGTGTTTCAATTTTAAAGGGGGGGTTTTTTAAGAGGCGCCCTTCCCCTTCCCCCCTTTTTGGTGACCTTTGGGCACACCCTCACAAGACATGCAGAAACTTTTTTTTTGTCTGGCATTGCCCTGGCCAAAAGAAAGTCATCAAAGATTCGGTCAGTGTTTTGGGTGGTGCCCAGAGGGGCCCCCCCATGGGCACTCGTGACCCCCTGGGCAGCAGTGTCACGATAACCCGTTGGGACCTTAACCCGAAGGGTTTATTACCCGTCTTCCCCTTTGGGGAAACTCGGTACAAACAACCCCCCCTTTCCCAAGAAATTTTGTTTTCCCCCCTTAACCCCTGTTTTTACCCCTTGGCCAAATTTCCAAGGGCTTCACGAGCGAAGGGTCTTGTTCCCGCGGGGTGCCTTAAAAATCATCCCGGGGAACATTTGCCCCATTTTCCCTTTCTGGAAAAAGATAAAGGTTTTTCACCCCTTTTTTTTTCCCTTTTTGCTCCTTTTTTGAAAAGTGCCCCCGTGGCCAAATCAAAAAACTCCGGGTTCCCGGGGGTTCCCTTTTTCACCGGGAATATTTTCCCCCGATCAAATTTTTGGGTTTTAAAAGGGGTTTTTTTCCCTCCAACGCAGGGACAATCCCGGGAGAAGTAAGGGGGGACGTAATTTAACTTAGAACCCGGAAAATCCCTCACAGTGCCATTTGGTTTGGGGTACAGGTCTGGATTTGCCCCGTCAATTCCCTTTTTCGACCAGCGTTGTTGTACTACACCCCTTTAACAACCCGTGTCTCGTTTAAAACTTTTACCCCCTGTGGCCAATCCACCCCTTTTTCCCTGGTAAGAAAACCCCTCAGCCAAAAGGGCCCCCCATCCCCGCCCCTGCCCGCTGTTTCCCGTGCAGCCCTGGTCCCCTCCACCCCCTTTTGACTGAATCCCTTTTGGGGTTTCCCCTTCAGGTGTTTTTTTGACGACCCCTTTTTCCCCTCTTTCGGTGTGCCCTTTCCTTTGGAAACCTTTTGCGACAATCCCTCGCCACATGTCCCCTTTTTGTGACAAATGAAACACCCAATGTCCTTTGGGCCCTTTCCCTTTGCCCCCCCATGGGTTTGCCGGGTTTTCAGAAAATCCCTAGTTCCCTTTTCACTTTCTACCTGTGCCCCAGGGACCTGTTTTTCCCGCCCTTAAATGCCCAAACGTTGCCTCTTATACACCTTGCGAAAATTCAAAAACTCCCCCCCCTGTCTTGGCTTTTCTCTCTTTCAAATGTATGGTTAAATCAGGGGCCCCAACTGCAAAAATTTTTTCCCTTTATAAAAAAATACTTTTCAAAAATTTAGCGAACTCCTTCTTCCCCCCCCCCCCGCTCAATTAACCCCCCTCCAAAAAGGATCTAAACGTTTCACCCAAAATGGGGGGTACGTTTTACCTGTTGAAAATTTGCTGAACGAAAATTTTTTCCGAACCCTCCTCTGTGGGGGTCAAAATTCCCTTTTATCAAAAAGATTCCTTCACCCGGCCGAAATAAGGGGCTGTTGTTTGCTGGTAACGCGTGAAAAAATTTTTAATGCTTACCCCCTCAGTAAAACCCCCAAAAAAGACTGCCCCCTCTTTTTGGGAGGGCCCAACCCGACTGGTCGCAAAAAGTTTTGAAAGACTGATGTAAGCATCAACGAAACGGTTCCTTCCCGAATTTTTTGGGAACTTGGGTCGGGGGGGGGTACTGGCACGAGTCAAGGAAAAAGGAAAATCCCATCCCCCGGTGGTCTCCCTTTGTTTCTTTATTCTTAACTCTAATTGAACCCTTTTTTCTTTCCCTTTTTCCCGCTTCATTTTTTTCTGTCTCCGCGCTTCCCCTTTGGCCCTTTTTGTTTTGCGCTTCCCTTTTTTTTTTGGTTTCCGTTCTTTTCTGTTTCCTGCATTTCGGTAAATTTTAATCTTTCCTGCTTGTATTGCTATTTGCTGCGACCGGCGGGCTTTCCCGCTCGTATTCCCTTTTCCCTCTTTTGTTGGTTTTCAACGATGTCGCAACTCATCTCCTGGAGTAACCCAAAAAAACGAGCGACGTCACAAGTTGTTAATAGGGGTGTTCTTTTCTTCCCCCCATTTTCTCTTTTTTTTTTTTTTTTTTTTTTTAACAAGAAATTTTTGACAAAGACAAACCCCAAATGGTGGTTACCGACCCGGGGGACGTAATTTGCACAATCTTGAAAAGTAATCTTAGCTTGGGGGCCCCGTATTGTTTTTAAAAAGGCCCCCGGCGCTGACCCCCAAATATGAAGCGAAAATTTAGGCAATTTTGTGGAAATAAATACTCTTGGGGGTGAAATGCCAAGCCCCGTATTTTAAATATCTTGGAAGCAATTTCCCCAAACCCAGTATTTAAAAATTTTGGGAAATACGTTTAAAACAACCCCCGTCTTAGGGTTTACAAAATTGAATCCACCCCCAAAAAATTTCCCCTCTGGAAAAATTGAACAATTTAAAAAAAAGGGCCCGAATATCCCGGCAGGTCGCCAATAAATTTTAACCCCGGGGTTTATGTCGTGGAGGAAGGAATACGCACAAACCCAACACCCTCACGCTTGTTTTTTAAAACTCATTCCATTTTATGCAACCGTCACATCAAACCACTAGTAAAGTCTATAACTTTTCTACACCTGTCATAGAACGAAAAAATCCCAAAGCCTATGGAAACAAATGAAAAAAAAACCCCTTTTCTCTTCCCGGGAATTCACAAAATATTTTTTAAAAATCATTAAAATAACCCGGGTATAAATAGATTTCTACTTTACCTGGCAGGTGATCTTAACATTACGAAAACACTGTCTTTTTCTTTTCCCTTTTTTTTTTTTTTCACGTCAAATTTCCCCAACACGACAAAAATGCTGGCACTGGTGTTGGTTGCTTGCACGGTCAAGCTGGACCCGCTGGCCCCCGGGTCGGGGGAGCTGGCGTTGGTCAGGTTGGACTGCCCATGAAAGTGGGCTGGCCCAAATATGGGTTTGAACCCCCGGGTTTGATAAAAACAGTGGGCATCAACATCGGGTTTTGTTCTCCCTTTTTTTTCTTCCTGCATTAAAAAGGCCCCTGCACCTCTCTCTCTCTCCCAAATCTGCTCTATTAAATGGGAATGATTTGCTATCTTTTCCCTTTTCCCTTTTTTTTTCTTTTTTTTCTCTTCATTAGTTTAAAATCTCTTTTCCACATTCTTTTTAGGGCCCCCCCCTTTTCCCGACTATTATTTGGTTTTTGTAATGCCCCAAAATTCATCCTTCTCTTTGCCTTTTTTCCTGCCCGAAGGGGCCCAACCCCCAAAAAACCCTTCCCCTTTTCTCCTCGTCCCCTGTTCGTTCTCCCCCCCTTCCCCCTTTCCCCGCCTTCTTCATCTCAATCCTTCTTTTCCCTTCCGAACTGTCAAAAAAGGGGGGAGTTTCCTTGGGGTTTCAAAATTAAAAAAGTTTTACCCCGATTTTTCCCGCGAATTTTTCCCTTTTCCCTTGGAAAATTTCAAATCCTGCAGTCCCCGGGGCCTTTCACGCCCCTTTTCCCCTTGTGTTGGTTTTAATTGGGCCTTTTTTTGAATTTTTGGGGGTTTTTTGATTTCCCCCCCCCCACGCCCCTAACCCTTCCCCCCCTTTCCTATTAAATGGCCCCGGGGTTTTTTTGGGGTTTAAAGTTTGGGCACTGGTCGTGTTTGGGAAAACTTGGCTAGTGGGTCGGGGGGGCCCAGGCCCCCGGGTGCGTCCCGGGGCCCCGAATGAGGGTCGGTTTAAACAGTAGTTTTGTTTTTGGGTGGACCCTACCGTTTTCCCTTGAAGCCTTTTCCCCCCTAAGCTTAAAAAGGCCCGGAAACCCCCCCCATGGGGGCCCCCCTCCCAACTGGCCCCCCTAAAAGGGGAAAGATTTTTTAGTTGAAGCTTTGGGGAAAACCCACAATTTTGGGCTGGCGACTCCCAAAGGAGTTGGGGTTTGTTTCATTTTTGTCCCCTGACAAGGGGCATGCGGTGCATTGGTGGTTGTATACGCCCGGGGCGCGCCCGATTGTGGGGGTGTGTGTGTGTTTTGTTTTGTTTTTGTGGGGGGGGCGTGGTGCAATGCGTGGGGTGGTGGGCGGTTGGGTGGTTGCGGGGGTGGTTGGGTTTCGTGGGGTTTGGTTTGGGGGCCGGGCGGTTGGGGCTGGGGGTGGGGGGTGGTGGTGTTGGGGGGTGTTGTGGGTGTGGTTTTTGTGGGGGGGGGTTTTGGGGGGTGTGGTTTTGGGGAAAAAAAAAAAAAACATTCAGGGAAATTATGGGTGATGACTTTCACAGTATTTCAGAGGGAGATTGATTATTAGCATCCCGTGAAAACCCAAAACTGCTTTAAAAAAATGTGGAAAGGGGGAGCGCCCTGGTGTTACTGTAAGTGGAACAAGGCCATGCTAATGCAGGGGTGGATGTTTAATCGGGTAAAAGGGGGGAAATTCACCCTAAAATTTTTTTGATGTCCCTTTCATTGTTTATTTTCTTTCTTGTTTTAAATTTTCTCAAAACGTGTCCTTCTCTTGATTTCCTTTTCTCTTTTTTTTTTCTCCCTTTTCCTCGCTTTTCTTTCCCGGTTTTTTTCTTTCTTTCCTTTTTTCCCTTTTTGGGGATTTTTTACTTTTTCCTTTTCCTTTTTCCCTTTTTTTCCCTCTTCCCCTTTCCTTTTTTTTTCTTTCCTTCTCCCCCCCCCCCCCTCTCTTCTCTCTTTTTCTCTCTTTTTTCTCTCTCTCTCTCTCTCTCTTCTCTCTCTCTTCTCTCTCTCTCTCTCTCCCTCCTCTCTCTTTCTTTCTCTCTCTCTCTCTCTCTCTCTCTCTCTCTCTCTCTCTCTACTTCTCTCTCTCTGTCTTTCTCTCTCTCTCCCCCCTCCCCTCTTTCTCTGTCTCCCCCCTCTCTCTCTCTTTCTCTCTCTCTCTCTCTGCCCCCCCCCCTCTCTCTCTCAACCTTTTTTCTCAGATATTAAGTGATCAAGATAACGTTCATAGATTAAAACACAGACATATTTTGAACGATGGAAATGTGGTTGAATTAATCCTGAACATAAAAAGGGGGTGGAAGGCGGGAAGGGGGGGGGGGGGGGGGGGGGGGAGGGAGGGGGGCAGGGGGAGGGAGAGAAAAGGAAAGATATTTGAAAAAGTATGCACTTCATTTTGATCACGTTTATATGCTGTCCTCCGGCATCACAGGAATGAAGTGGATATTGAAGGAGGGGAATGAAGCTGACATTGAAATAGAGGAATGAAGCTGTCATTCAAATAGAGGAATGAAGCTGACATTGAAATAGAGGAATAAAACTGTCATTCAAATGAGGAATGAAGCTGACATTGAAATAGAGGAATGAAACTGTCATTCAAATAGAGGAATGAAGCTGACATTGAAATAGAGGAATAAAACTGTCATTCAAATAGAGGAATGAAGCTGACATTGAAATAGAGGAATGAAACTGTCATTCAAATAGAGGAATGAAGCTGACATTGAAATACAGGAAAAAAAAACTCATTCAAAAAAGAGGAATGAAGCTGAAATTGAAATAGAGGAATAAAACTGTCATTCAAATAGAGGAATGAAGCTGACATTGAAATAGAGGAATAAAACTGTCATTCAAATAGAGGAATGAAGCTGACATTGAAATAGAGGAATAAAACTGTCATTCAATAGAGGAATGAAGCTGACATTGAAATAAAGGAATAAAACTGTCATTCAAATAGAGGAATGAAGCTGACATTTAAATAGAGGGATGAAACTGACATTGAAATAGAGGAATGAAACGGACATTGAAATGGAGGAATGAGGCGGACATTGAAATAGAGGGATGAAACTGACATTGAAATAGAGGAATGAAACGGACATTGAAATAGAGGGATGAAACTGACATTGAAATAGCGGAATGAAACGGACATTGAAATAGAGGAATGAAACTGACATTGAAATACAGGAATGAAACGGACATTGAAATAGAGGAATGAACGGCACTGACATTGAATAGAGGAAAGAAACGGACATTGGAATAGAGGAATGGAACTGACATTGAAATAGGGAAATGAAACGGATATTGAAATAGAGGAATGAAACGGACATTGAAATAGAGGAATGAAACGGACATTGAAATAGGGGAATAAAACGGATATTGAAATAGAGGAATGAAACGGACATTGAAATAGCGGAATGAAATGGACATTGAAATGGACGAATTAGAGGGACATTGAAATAGAGGAATGAGACGGACATTGAAACAGAGGAATGAAACGAACATTCAAATGGAGGGATGAGACGGACATTGAAATAGAGGAGTACTCCTTAAAATTGAAAACAAAAGAAACCAAACGCCAATAAATGACTTCGAGAATTCCATAAATTCTTTAACGAATTCCATCCGATGTACGCTGTTAACACAAAATCCCGCCAGCCCGACTCAAAGTTTATAAAACAGCAACAACCCAAGCATCCAAATCAACAAATGACACAAGGAGAGAGAGAGAGAGAGAGAGAGGAGAGAGAGAGAGAGGGGGAGAGAGAGGAGAAGAGAGAGAGAGAGAGAGAGAGGAGAGAGAGACAGACAGACAGACAGACAGAGACAGAGAAAGAGGAGAGAGAGAGAGAAACGGAAACGGAAACGGAAAGTTTATTCATGTATAGGCCATTGCCCCTAGAGAACAGGGAAAGGCCGACTCTAAGCCACTTTCACCCCCCACCGAGTTTTTGGGCGAAAGTGGCCTAAAAGCTGCCTTTTCCTGTGGCGGAAGAGTGAGGGGAGAATCACCGGCAGACAGACAGACAGACAGAGAAGAGAGAGACAGAGAGAGACAGACAGACAGACAGAGAGGCGGGCAGACGCACGCACGCTTATGCACGCACGCACACTCACTTACTCACGCACACACACACACACACACACACACACACACACACACACTATTTAAAAAAAAATGTGCCCTAGTTTACAGTAGCATACCCCCGCCTACGGTGGCGTGCTCCCTGTTTACATTGCAGGTGTGTATCCGGCCAAAAAATCAATACTGCTGCACTCCCTCCCCACCCCACTCCTTCCTGCCCAGCTTGCTCGATCGCACCATATTACATCAGCAAACACTGCCCGCTTGGCGGCGCTGTCACAGCTGGCCAATCATCGAGTTAAGCGTATGCTTCCCGGGCGCTCACATGACTAGGTAACCCACACATTCTTTCGCTGACAGTTAGACGAGAGGACGGGTTACTGTGCGGTGGGTGTGTTATTTTAATAACCGGTTTACCGAAGAACAGAATTGTGTATCTTAAAGGTTTGTTGGCTTGTTGAAGACAATATTGTTGACAAAGATACAGCTAGTTTTAATACGTGTTTGGCTATCGATGAGATTGTTTGAAAGTCGGCCGAAGCAAAACAAACCATCACGCGTTGATTGTTGGGAGCTGGCTTGAGACAGCTAAAGCCATGTTTAAAAAACATGGCGTTCATTTCTTAAGGCGGAAGTAAAACACGACTGATTCGTATGCTAAAAAACTTATATTTGAACATTTTGCTGTTCCTCCCAAGTAAAAATGTTCTTAGTTTGTATCAGACTTGATTGATTGTTAACTACAGATTTAGTGTTCATGTAGCAAGCTGATCTGCGTATTAAGATGTGTATACTTTTCTACTTTTCTAATTCTAAACCAGTTTATCTGCTTTTAAGTGTGCCCTTATGCAACTGAATGGCGATTTTCGAATGTTCTGGCAAAACTAGATAGGGCTAGGCAGACCTTAGTACATCTACTAGTATGGGAGAGGAGTAGTGCGTAGCAGCACTATCTTCATTATAAAATGCTTCAAAATACAAATGGCGGGTTGTACTAACTACTGGCGATTCCCAAGCCTGGATGAGAAAGTGGTATAACTTTTTTTGTGCAAAGGAAAGGAAAAGTTAAATTT
>CM031608.1:3764393-3779393 GCA_018398815.1 Conus ventricosus
AAATTTCTGTCTTAAAAGATAAGGAGAGGGATGGGTTGTGGGCGTTAGTGACGTCCTTTTTAAAGGAATTCTAATTAGCTGGCAAAACTTAGACGTTGACAGTCTTAAAGTTAACTGTTGTCATTCTTCACAATGGCGAGGATATTAAGGTCATAACAACAAGCAACAAAATCAATATTAGTCTAAAAGAAACAATCTTACAGCACTGAATTGGATTAATCTTACACACTTAGGCCTTATAGGATTTTATTTATACTGAACAAGTTTTAACAGAGGGTATGATAAAAACAATAACCGGATTAGATTAAGTTCTGTTATAAAACTATGGAGCAGTTAAACTTTATGACAAATACCCCTCATTGCTCATTAATTTGTGGGCAGACTGGTTGTGGAAAAACAATATTTATCCTAGACCTATTACAAACAGTTTATCGTTATAATTTTTAATCATATTGTGGTTTTCTGTCCAACACTTAAATGGAACAAAGCATATCATAATAGAAGGTTTATATGGACAGATGATGACATATATTTAGTTGATCCTAGCAATAAACTGAGTGAGTGTTTAGAACAGTTTTATAGACTGTTTGAAGGAACGCAGACACTATTTATTATAGATGACTGTTCAGCAGAAAGAGACATAGTTAAAAAAAGAAACACTTTATCAAAACTAGCTTTCAGTGGAAGACATGCTGGAATAAGTGTGTGGATTTTATGCCAGAAATATAACTCAGTTTTAAAAGACTTTAGAGAACAGTTAAAGACTGTAGTGTTATTTCACATGAAAGACAGAGACTCATTTGAAGAATGTTTGCGCGAAACTGATGTTATTGAAAATGACCAGGAAAAACACAGGATTAAGCAAAAACTAAAATCTGAAAAGTTTAGTAAATTAGTATTAAAAACGGATAACCCTGCACAGTATGTTTGTTTGTAGATAATCGTTATTTTTTGGTTATTAACGTCTTACTTGTCAGAGAACAGTAATATGCTGATTCTAGGGCACTTTCGCCCGAAAACTGTCTGTCTGTCTGTCTCTCTCTGTCTATCTCTTCTCTGTCTGTCTGTCTGTTCTGAGGGCAACTTGACCTTAACGGGTTTTGTCAGGGGTTGCCGGTGATTCTCTCTCTCTCTCTTCCGCCACAGGAAAAGGCGGCTTTTAGGGCCACTTTCGCCCAAAAACTCGGTGAAGCAAGTGGGGTTGAACAGACATTTATCTGTTCTCTGAGCTGATTAGGAAGATCAGAGCCCTGTACAGGAACCGCTATCAAGTTCTCGAGGTTGGCACCCGAAAGCACAGGTCAGCGCGGTCGACACGTCAGGGGAGCTGAGGGAGGAGTCGAAATCAGTGACAGAAGAAATATTGGTTGTAGAATGTTGTTGACTGATAACTACAGGAATCTGCCGGCGTTTTCTGGTGCCACCTCGGGACGATCGGTGGCGTGGCAGACGGTAACCAATAGACAGTTCTTTCAAACGACTGATCAGATCGGGGTCGAGGTCACGGTGTGCCGCTGTTTGTTTACATGCCAACAGCTGATTTCGTGTATAAGAGTGGCAGGCACGACCACGGTTCAGTGTACGAAGCGCCTCCGTGCTACACGTAGTGTCGGCTAGCGGCAGCGTGGGACGGTGAAAAGTGGGTCGTAGCATGTGCAAGTTGCCGGGGATGCCAGCCGAAAATGGCGGACTGCCACGCTGATTCAAAAGGAAAAATCTCACCGATAGAATCATGAAGAAGAACATCGTCCTGACGTGAAGTGGAGCACACATAATCCAACACCAGTCCATCATACAGCACTCTAACAAATATCAAAACTATACACACAGTCAAACCACATGAAAACGATGAAAACTGACGGAGCTAAGATCGGACGTGCCTGCAAGGCGACCTGACCTTCACCCTTCGACATTATAGGCGACGGATGATGCCAGACGATTTAGTTTACCGTTGTAGCCGTTACTGACGGCTGTGACGGCCCATAATGGTTATTTTTAATGGAATATCCAGAAAGTACTTGGCTGATCTTTCTGAAAATTTGTAGGTATGTTCATTACGGGTCACGGATCATGCCCAATGTTTTAGTTTACCGTTGTAGCCGTTAATAACGGCCCACAATGGTTTTCCTCTTTATGGAAAATCTCAGAAAGTTCTTGGCCGATCTTTCTGAAAAGTTGTAAGTATGTTCATTATAGGTCACAGATAATGGCCGATGTTTACCAGAATAGCCATTACTAACGGTTACACCAGCCCAGGACGGATTTTCCTCTTTATGGAATATATCACGCGTATTCAGGATAAACTGGGAGTTCGTTTATATGCTTTTCATCTTGTTTTCTTCTTTATAACTTTCTTTTATTCTGCCTATCCCCACATTCAAAATGTTCTTTTTGTCAATATGATCAACTGTTACCCTGCCCCTGTTGTCCATATACCTTTCTTGTTTGTCGAATTCTGAAACATTTCCTACTTACAATATGAAACTGATGAATTTCTTGCAATATGCTTGCCATCAACTCGGTGCAGTGCAATAACTAGGGCATTCAGTTTGGCCTAGTTTGATTAATATGTCTTAAGGATGTGACTATTCAAACTAATGTGTTGTAACGGGTCAAATACTGTGTATAATATGTTTGTTTCTTTTTTTTTTTTTGGCGTGGTGGGAATGACTTTTCATTTTCTTTTCACCCAACTGAAACGACAGCTGCAAACGGGCATTGCATGGGAATTGGGCGGGCTTTTATGAAATTGAACCTCTGTCTGTCTGCTGTCTGTTTGTCTCTAGGTCTTCGACTCTCTCTCTCTCTCTCTCTCTCTCTCTCTCTCTCTCTCTCTCTCTCTCTCTCTCTCTCTCTCTCTCTCTCCCTCCCTCCCTCCTGCCCTCCCCCCCCCCCCCCCCCTCTCTCTCTCTCTCTCTCTCTCTCTCTGAGGAGTGTGCGCGCTTATTACATTGACATATGAAAGCCATATAATCCTCATCAGCATCGTCCCATGGGTGTCGGAGACATCCACGTGAGTGACATGGTCAATGCCCTCACAGCAAGGGGGCGCCATCGCTCTCTGTCCTCAGACGTGCACGACAGGTCGGCTGGGCTGTGTTCAGTCCATTCCCTGGTGTTGTCCTGTCAGGATATATCACAATGCTGCAACGTCTCTCTCTCTCTCTGTCTGCCTGTCGGTCCATCTGTCTGTCTGTCTATCTGTTCGTTTGTATGTGTGAGTGTGGTGTGTGTGTGTGTGTGTGTGTGTGTGTGTGTGTGTGTGTGTGTGCATCTCCCCCCCCCCTCCTTCCTTCCCTCCCTCCCCCGTCCCCCCCCCCCTCTCTCCTCTCTCTCTCTCTCTCTCTCTCTCTCTCTCTCTCTCTCTCTCTCTCTCTCTCTCTCTCTCTCTTCCTGTAGATCCACGTTGATGGTTTTTGTAATATATTCATGAAGTTCTGATGGCTGATCAACTTCACTCATTCGAGAGAGACCACAAACAAAACCTAGTGTTACATGTCGATGCTCTGTCATTCGTTACTATTGTTGCACCACAAACAAAACCTAGTGTTACATGTCGATGCTCTATCATTACTATTGTTGCACCACAAACAAAACCTAGTGTTACATGTCGATGCTCTGTCATTACTATTGTTGCACCACAAACAAAACCTAGTGTTACATGTCGATGCTCTATCATTCGTTACTATTGTTGCACCACAAACAAAACCTAGTGTTACATGTCGATGCTTCGTTACTATTGTTGCACCACAAACAAAACCTAGTGTTACATGTCGATGCTCTATCATTACTATTGTTGCACCACAAACAAAACCTAGTGTTACATGTCGATGCTGTATCATTCGTTACTATTGTTGCACCACAAACAAAACCTAGTGTTACATGTCGATGCTTCGTTACTATTGTTGCACCACAAACAAAACCTAGTGTTACATGTCGATGCTCTATCATTACTATTGTTGCACCACAAACAAAACCTAGTGTTACATGTCGATGCTCTGTCATTACTATTGTTGCACCACAAAAAAACCTAGTGTTACATGTCGATGCTCTGTCATTACTATTGTTGCACCACAAACAAAACCTAGTGTTACATGTCGATGCTCTATCATTCGTTACTATGGTTGCACCACAAACAAAACCTAGTGTTACATGTCGATGCTCTATCATTACTATTGTTGCACCACAAACAAAACCTAGTGTTACATGTCGATGCTCTGTCATTACTATTGTTGCACCACAAACAAAACCTAGTGTTACATGTCGATGCTCTGTCATTCGTTACTATTGTTGCACCACAAACAAAACCTAGTGTTACATGTCGATGCTCTGTCATTACTATTGTTGCACCACAAACAAAACCTAGTGTTACATGTCGATGCTGTATCATTCGTTACTATTGTTGCACCACAAACAAAACCTAGTGTTACATGTCGATGCTTCGTTACTATTGTTGCACCACAAACAAAACCTAGTGTTACATGTCGATGCTCTGTCATTCGTTACTATTGTTGCACCACAAACAAAACCTAGTGTTACATGTCGATGCTCTGTCATTCGTTACTATTGTTGCACCACAAACAAAACCTAGTGTTACATGTCGATGCTCTATCATTCGTTACTATTGTTGCACCACAAACAAAACCTGGTGTTACATGTCGATGCTCTATCATTACTATTGTTGCACCACAAACAAAACCTAGTGTTACATGTCGATGCTCTATCATTACTATTGTTGCACCACAAACAAAACCTAGTGTTACATGTCGATGCTCTATCATTCGTTACTATTGTTGCACCACAAACAAAACCTGGTGTTACATGTCGATGCTCTATCATTACTATTGTTGCACCACAAACAAAACCTAGTGTTACATGTCGATGCTCTGTCATTACTATTGTTGCACCACAAACAAAACCTAGTGTTACATGTCGATGCTGTATCATTCGTTACTATTGTTGCACCACAAACAAAACCTAGTGTTACATGTCGATGCTCAATCATTCGTTACTATTGTTGCACCACAAACAAAAATCGTAAAATAAGTTTAGATCACTACAACTTAGATGTCAAAAAACATACTCGTGCGATGCTGACTGTACTGAAATCATACTGCCCTAAAAAGAGACTCAGTTCATATTTTTACATTTTCACTCGAATTGGGGATACACCCATCAAAATCTAAAAAAATCTGCATAGTGTGAAAGAGATTAACATTTTTCATCAGATCTGAGATTTTATAGTGGAAAGATTTTTAACAAAATTTTGGGTGTTTTTTTTTTTTTTTTTTTTTTTTTTTTTTTTGGGGGGGGGGAGATGTATTTTATAGAGTTGTATGAATGAATGACTTGTGAGTTGATTTTAACGTGGTGACAACCCTGATATGGCCCTTTGCGGTCGGCTAGGCTATAAGCAACATTACCTTACCTTACCGTACCTTACCGTACCTTACCTTACCTTGCGTAGTGTCTGTACGCGCACATGTGCACACACACACACACACACACACACACACACACACACACACACACACACACACACACACACACTCACACACACACACACACACACACACACACACACACACACACACACACACACACACACACTCACACACACACACACACACACACACACACACACACACACACACACACACACACACACACACACGCACACACGCGCATGCAAGAAGCACACACGCTCGCAAAGACGCACGTATGCATGCACATGCACACACGCAGAGAGAGAGAGAGAGAGGAGAAGAGAGAGAGAAGAGAGAGAGAGAGAGAGAGAGAGAGAGAGAGAGAGAGAGACAAGACAAGACAAGACAAGACAAAATTCTTTATTTACGAGGATAATAGATAAGCACTAACGTGCTTTTTTACATCCAGTCCTCCCCTGAGTAGGGACTACAACATACAGTGAAATCAATTAATGTAAGAAATCAAAGAAGCAAGCAAAGCGGTCATGTAATCATAGAGGAACATCAAATGAAAATAGAAGATAAATGAAAACAAAGCAAAAAATAAGAATAATAATAAACAAAACAACAACAAAAAATAATAATAACAAAAAAAAATAAAATGAAATAAAAATGAGAATAATAATAAGAGGAAGGAGAGAGCGGGGTAGGGAGTGAGGTGGGCTGGGGAAAACATATGTAAGTGTACTACAACGTACAAGATTGGCATGTATGAAAACAGATATGTGCGTGAGAGAGGAGAGAGAGAGAGAGAGAGAGAGAGAGAGAGAGAGAGAGAGAGAGAAAAGAGAGAGAGAGAGAGAGAGAGAGAGAGAGAGAGAGAGAGAGATATGGATACGGATACGGATGATTTAATCATTATAGGCCTCAGCCCCTTATGATGGGGTGGATTACACATTGACAAAAATGATATTGTAAAGCATATTGATCAAAACGAAAACATCACATGCTCAAGAACAAAAAGTCGTCCATGAACCGGGCTCCATGCCTCCCATTATCTATAACTTTAACTGTTAATTCGTTAATGAATAAAGAAAATAGAATAGGACTACACACGTCACCTTGTTTAACACCGCTAGTGCACATAATATAATCTGACAATTTCCCGCCACTTCTCACTCTAGATTTTACACAATTATACATACTTACAACACATTGATATAATTTTCCATGGACACCATTTTTCAACAAAATAGGCCACAAAATACTTCTGCTAATAGAATCGAAAGCTTTTTCAAAATCAATAAAGGCAACATAGAGTTTACGGTTGAAAGAAAACTGTTTCTGAATAAAAGCCATCAGAGTAAACATATGGTCTATAGTAGAGTAATTACGTTTGAATCCAGCTTGATACTCTCCCGTGAGATTATTTTCTTCTACCCATTCCTGTAACCTACAGTTAATGATCGTGCTGTATAGCTTACTGGTAACATCACAAAGTGAAATGCCTCGGTAATTATTGGGATTGTTTACGTTTCCTTTCTTATAGAGGGGTATAATAATAGATTCTGCCCAATTCTCAGGGTATATTCCCTTGTCAAATAGAGAGTTGAAAAGGGTTACCAAGAAATTCAAAATGAGATCAGATTTACAGCCATATTTTAAAATTCTCCAATTATACCATCTGGTCCTGCAGCCTTGCGTTGTTTAATTTTCCTAATGGCAAACAAAACTTCTTCTTTAGAGATTGGGCGATTTAAATCATCATTCACTAGTTCTTCATTATATTCACATTGTAACATATCATCAATGTTAGTATCTTTTGTCAGCAGTGTTTTGAAATGTTCAAACCAAGTGTCTATACTTATGTTATTTGAAGGCTGATTTTGTTTCAAAGATATCCTTTTCACTGTGTCCCAGAACTGTTTCTGACTATTCACAGAAGACAGTAATTCTGCAATTAGTGTATCATTAAATTGCTTCTCTTTCTCTTCTGTAAATGCTTATATTCACGTCTTGCCTTGCAATACTCGTGGGCTGGGGAAACATATGTAAGTGTACTACAACGTACAAGATTGGCATGTATGAAAACAGATATGTGTGAGAGAGAGAGAGAGAGAGGAGAGAGAGTGAGAGAGAGAGAGAGAGAGAGAGAGAGAGAAGAGAAGAGAGAGAGAAGAGAGAGAGAGAGAGAGAGAGAGAGAGAGAGAGGGAGATCTGGTTCTCTCTGTAAGGTTCCCACATCCTGCAGGCTCCCCGGCCGATGTTTAACGGATAAGGGCGAAATCCTACACTTTGTTCCCCTGGCTTTAGGGGATTCACGAAGTCTGCCATTCATGCCAGTTCAGAGCAGACGAGTTCACAGGCAGCAGCACCAAGAGGAGGGGGGGGGGGGGGGTGACGGGGTTGCAAGACCTTTAAAGAATATTTTCAGCTGGATTCTGCCTTGTATTTGTAGATTTGAAATGTCTAGACTGCGAATCCTTCTTTATAAATGGCATCGGCTAGATGTTTTGACTGAACGTTTGAGTGCCTGTCTGACTCTGCGTCTCTTTGTCTATCTGCCTGTCTCTATTCGTCTCTCCCTGTCTTTCTGTCTTTTTGTCTGTCTATCTCTCTATGTCTGTCTCCGTGTCTGTCTGTCTCTCTCACTCTCACTGTCACACGCACGCACGCACACACACACACACACACACACACACACACACACACACACACACACACACACACACACACACACACACCACACACACACACACACACACACACACACACACACACCACCACACACACACTCACACACACACAAACAAACGCGCACGCTCTGGCTGATGAATTAGAGTTGAACAATGGATGTAATTTGTAGGATCTAATAAAATATCATTTTCATGAAGATGGTATTTGATTTCCAGAGTGTTTTGTTAAGTACCTTTGTATAAAACATATTGCTTGCAACATTTACGCGAGACATCTAAATATATATATATAAACAGACCATGTGAAAGCTCTCTCTTAGAATTCTCGGCTTCATTATTACAATATTCTAAGATGGTGTATTCCATTCATTCATAATCGCTTTAATTTATTTGTTATGCATCTAATATGTTTTATTCCTGATATCTTCATCTTTGCTCGTGCAAATTTCTGTGTGTTTTCCGTCCGTGATTAATCAAAATTCATAGCTGTACTTTCTTTTTTTTTCTTGTTTATTTTTTTGGTATGATATTGCACAATAGAAACAAATCGGTCTCTGCTCCAAAGCGATACAATAGGTCATTGTGATTCTAAGCTGAATTTATTGCTATCAATGTTTTTTCCCGCTAGGTCAAGCCAAACGTATACTAACATAATTTTTACTGAAGAGCTCTGCAATAAAAGCAAGACAATGGGCGCTTGGGAAATGCCATAGAGAGGATGAAATGGGGTAAGTGTTGTGTGTGTGTAGTGTGTGTGTTGTGTGTGTGTATGTGTGTGTGTGTGTGTGCCACTTTGTGTTGTGTGGTTTATTTGGTGGGTACTGTGGTTGTGTGTGTGTGATGTTGTGTGTGTTGTTGGGGGCGGCGGGGGGGGGGGTGTAGCGGAAGGCGAAGTCACAAGGATGTGTGTTGGGGGTGGGGAGGGGGGGGGCGGGGGGGGGGGGGGAGGAGAAGGAGGGGAGCGAGAGGAAAAGGGAGTGGGAGAGGGGGGGAGAGCGGGGAGGGGGGGGAGAGAGAGAGGGGTGGGGGTGAAGGGGGGGGGAGGAGGGGGAGGGGGGGGGAGGGAGTGGGTGAGCAGGGGGCGGGGTGGGGGGCTCGGGGTGGGGGGAGAGGAGGGGAGAGGGGGGGGGGAGGGGGGAGAGAGTGGGGGGGGGAGAGGGGGGGGCGGGAGGGGGGGGGGGGGGGGAGAAGGGAGGGCGGGGGAGGGAGGTGAGAGTTATTGGGAAGTTTCTGTTTCAGTGTTCGTTAAAAAGAGGCATCACTGCGCCGGGGACTATGTCCATATACGCTACGCCAACATCCACTAAGATTTGAGACCGGCACTGACTGCAATGGATTAAGGTGAGGGTTACAATGAAATATTATACTTAGATGTAGAGAAATTTTAAGAAGAGGGTTCGTGGCTTAGATCTCAGCAGATGTCCTGACTACGCAATTAGCCCACGCGCTGGTCAGTTTCTTGAGTGCCTCCTTACTTTGGTTGTGCCAACTTTTACATTGGCGTATGAGTGTAGTGAATTGTACACATTGTGTGTGTATGGATGTGCTGTGGGCACAAAACCTTTATGTGTGTGCGAGCGCATGTGATGTGTGTGTGTGTGCTTGATGTGCGTGTTCGCGAATGCTTCTGTGTGTGTGTGGTCGTGTGTGTGCTGTGTGGAGTGTGTGTGTGTGTGTGTGTTGTGTGTGTGTGTGTGTAGTGTGTGTGTGTTGTGGTGTTTCGTGTGTGTGTGCGTGCGTGCGTAGCGTGCGTGCCGTGCGCGCCATGTGTGTGGTGTGTGTGTGGTGTGTGAGGAGGAGAGAGGAGAGAGAGGGGGAGGAAGGGAGATGATGGGAGAGGTCAGAGAGGAGAGGAGAGAGAGAGGGGAGAGTGGTGGGGAGGTGTGAAGAGGGAGAGAGAGGAGAAGGGGAGAGGGAGAGGAGAGATAGGGGGGAGAGATGGGAGAGGAGGGGGAAGAAGAGGAGGTGAGAGTAGAGCCGAGAGAGGGTGAGAGAAGGAGAGATGTGAGTGAGAGAGAGATGAAGACGGAGAGAGATAGGGAGGGAAGGGGGAAGCGGGAGGAGAGGGGGGGTTAGCGAGACGAGGGACTGTGTGAGAGCTGAGTTGGAGGAGAAGATGAGGAGAAAGGGACAAGAAGAGGGTTGGGAAAAAGGAGAAGGGGATGAGAGAGAGGAAACGGAGAAGAGTATCGAGGAGGGCGAGGAGGAGGAGAGGAAGAGTGGAATTTGGAGGATGAAGAGGAAGGAAGGGAGAGAGGAGAGGAGGAGAGGATCGTGGAAGGGGGGGGCGGAGAGGCGGAGGAGAGAGATGGAGGAGAGGGGTGAGAGGAGGGAGGGAGGAGGGGACAGACGAGGAGGAGAGCGAGAAGGGGAGGCGAAGTGGGAGAGAGCGACGCGCCCGCCGACCGAGAGAGGGTGGGGAAAGGGTGGAGGAGAGGGATGAGGAGGGAAGGATGGGGAGGGAGATGGGGGGGATGAGAAGACGAGGGGGGGAGGTTGAGGAGGGAGGGGAGGGAGGGAGGGCGAGGGGGGAGCGAGAGGTGAGGGGAGAGGGGGAGAGGCGAGATGGGAGCGAGGGCGCATCCTGGAGAGGGGGGGGACGCGGAGTGAGGAGGGGAGAGGTTGTGAGACCGTGCCATGTGTGAAGAGAGAGGAGAGCGAGTCAGAGGGAGGACGAGAGAGGAGAGAGAGAGGAGAGGGAGAGTGTTGAAGGAGTCCGAGAGGGAGAGGAGAGAGAGAGGGAGAGACAAAAATGTAGATGAGGAGTGAGTGACGAGATACAAAAACCTCTAACCGCTGGATTTATTGCCAAATATGTGAGGCCTTGCGACGCTTCCTCAGTGGGACCTTTAATGACAGTTGGTCAACACTGTGACTGATAAAGCGCGTGGGATAGTTGTGTTGGTACGGGTTTGGGTTCTGGGTGCTCGTCTGCTTGGTATATGGTCTGGGTGAGGCATTTATTAGGGCAGGCGTTGCATTCGGGCATGGGTAGTGAGGGGTCATGGTCAACTCCTCTTCTCCAAACGAATACAACCACAACAAGCACCCTCTTTCCCGCCCCCCCCCACCCAAACCACTCCCGACCCCCCCTCCCACCAACCACCACCCACACCCCCACCCCGCCACACACACCCGACCCCCAACCCCCACCTCACACCCACCCCCCCACACACACACCCCACACACACCCCATCCCACCCCCACCCCCCAACACCCCCACCATCCCACCCCCCCCCACTCCCCACCCCTGTACCCCCCCCCCACCTCACCCCATCCTCCCCACTCCTTCCCACCATAACACACACCACCACTTCGCACCCCCTCACCCCACAACCCTTACCCCTAAACAACCCATACCCCCACCAGCCCCAAACTAAACAGGCAGACTGTAATGCGAACTGGATTCAGTAGCTGACGTCCCTCGTTAGGTGTTGAGTCTCATGCTGCGGTAAGGGTTTTTTTTAATTTCCTGTCCAGAAATGTCTGTCTTGTCAGTATTAACCTGATAGGGTGTTGGCCATAGATTTTTCCAACTCATCGACCTGCATGTGTTGGAGTGTGTGGTTGGGTTGGTGAAATCGTTTTGTGACCAGTGAGCTGTTAGGTCGGATGTTGATGTCGGTGCGAACACTGGTAGAAACGACTAGAAAATAGTAAAACGTGATCGGAGGCGTATCAACCTGTTTGTCACAACTACTGTGCGGATCCGGATCTGCAACTTCACAAGTTGTGCATGCAGATCAACCCCACTGGACTCACAGGCTGTTTGTTTGGCGAATGGGATGGAAAGGACTCCCCGGTCACGCACTCGAGTAGGTTGGGGTCGTCGCCTTCACCAGATGCTCCTTGCCACTAATTACGCATCTGAGGCCGATGGCAAACGGCTCGCATCACCACTCCTTGTCAGGTCCAACGGCAGGACAGAATCTGATTCCCAGAAAAGATGAAGTAGGAAACAGAAGTCGAGGGCATCAGGCCAAATTTCGTAGGAGATTTTGCCCAACACCTTTACCCAACAACCCGAATGAGATCTGGCGATGGCCCGCTTCATGTCGTGTGTGGATTGAAGCGTCGGACCTATATTATATTTCTTATATATATATATTTATATACCATATTATCCGGTTGTGAGCGTTTTAGCATTGAAAGATACAAGTTTGTAGGTTTTTTAATTCTTCCATTTTTAAAATCCTATTTTAAACTGGTAATGTCGCTCCCTACTTGGTCGAAGCAGCACTTTAAAAGTTCTCTGAGTGGCCTTTATTTTATCCCTTTTTCTTTTTCCCCCTTTTTTTTCTTTTTTTTTAATCTCTGATTATGTTATATATATATATATATATATATATATTAATATATAATATATATATATATTTATTTTTATAGATACCAGTTTAAAATAGGATTGTAAAATGGAAAAATTAAATACCTACAAGCTTGTTTCAAGCTATTTAAAACGCTCTCCTCAGGGTATTCAATTGGGGCAGCACCGTGTTATATATTGTGGTGTGTGATGTGAGCTCTGTGCGTGCGGACGTGGCCCTGCCGGTTTTTTTTTGTTTTGGGGAGCGTTAAGGGGGGACGTGCCACGGATTGGTGCATTGCAAAGATTTCCATTTATGCCTGCATTTGTTTATCAGTTATACTTTAGAGTTCAGGGATGCTAGGTGGGGTTTGGTTTACATATTATCAGCACTTTTTGTTGTACATAAGTTGCATTTTTTAGTTATGTTGTTGTATGGTGGCCTGCTCTTTTTATATTTTTTTCGCAATGATATGTTGTAATCTATTTTTCTTATTTTTAAGCTTTCCAAAATTTATATATTTACTGTAATTCTGTTTGGTTTTTTTTATTTTCATTTTTGAATGCTGGTTGTAGGGTTTTGCATATCTTGTGTTTTTAAAATGGTTTGCCGTGATCCATATGTATGTTCCTTTATCCTGTCTGTTGTTACGTAGCTTGGTACACATGTGGTGTAGAGACATTTAGTGTTCAGAGGGCACTGGTCTTTTTTTGTGCAATTACATATATCCTGTCATCACCCTCTTTGGTTGTGTTGTTATTTGGTGTTTTATTGGAAGATCAATTATATTTGTTAAGGTTGGGCAACATACACGAGTTTGATTGCTTGACGGTATTTATGTTGAATATTTTTAGGATTAGTTCATGTTTCTTTTGGGAATGATGTTTTTTTTAAGGGTTTCTGAGGAATTCTTTTCCTACGTTTGTTTTAGTGCTTCCATCATATGGTGGGGTTTATACCAATATAATTTTTCTTTTCCAGTGTTTTCCTGTTGCCTGTCATGTTGTTATCTGGCGTTTATATTTGTTAAATTTGTAGTTGTAGCAAATTTTTTTCAGCGCCTCTGGTATTTCAGCTGACTGCACTGTTAAATTCTTTCTCATTGCATGGACAGTTTTTAGACTAATTCTTTTGTTCTATTCCATTAGGTATGGATTTTTTAAGATGGAGGGTGGCGTATCGTTGGATGGTTTACTTTGATGTATACGTGACAGGTGTGTCCATTAGGTGTGTGAAATTATTTGTGCGCATCATGGTGGGTGGAAGGAAAAGCGTTTTTCTTTTTGAATCAGATGCCAAAAAGGGAAGATAAAAAAAACTTTTGGTTTTTTAAAGTCATGGAGTCGCCACTATAATGAGGTAAAATGAAACCTTTTGAAGAATGAAGCATGAAAAAACTTTTTGCAGAATATTGAATCAGAAAACCACCATATAATTTCCAAACAACTTTGAAATAATAATATAAAGCAAATCCAGAATGACAAAAAAAATATTCATTAAAGCGGACTAGACAAACAATTTCTTTAAAATGGAACTAATGAGTACTCCCATCTCCTCAATAAAAATATTCAGGAAAAAATTATAAAAAAAGTGATAAGACCACATATGAACAACATCAGCAAAAAAGAAAATGAACTTGTTGCACCAGATGGATTTAGGTGATCAGGATAGAAGCAACAACAAGAAAAGATGCCTTTATAACCCTTAAAGGACCACAAACATAACTTTCTCAACAACCCTACTGGTAAGGATCTGATAACATCAATCTGAAATTAGGCCAAAATTAGTAACAAGATCTTGGAAAAAGCAATAGAGGACATAAAAAAAACACTGAATTCAATCTCTGAGAAAAATAGCTAGAAAGTTAATCAAATGGTTTAAGAATTGAACAAACAGAAAAATACCAGTGTTCATTACTTTTGACATAGTGGGACTTCTACCCTTCCATGATGAGGAATTATTACTAAAGCCACTAAGTTTCGCCAAGAAATATACAATATAGCAGATTCTGAGGATGGAATTCATTGCTCCACATAAGAAAACACCCTTCTACATAGCAACAGTGAAACTTGGTTAAAAAACACAGCAGGATATTTCCTCACTCGATGTCACGATGGGAATCTTATGATGGGCTGGTAACTTGTGAATTAGTTGACTTTTCATGTTGTCATATTACAGAATACTTGGGTAACTGGTTTTGGCCTTTATTCTGAGAGACGGTCTTGCCATGTTAAACAATAAACCAATTAAACCATTGAAAATAAGAAAAAAAGAACTTTGTAAATTTTTTCAAAAGCCATACTAAAATATCACAGTAGAAAGCCAACAAAAAAACAGTAAATTTATTTAGACCATTATACATTAGTCCTTTAGATCATGCATAAACATCCATATAAAAAACCTAATGACAACACCGGTCTACGTAGACATCTATTGTATCCATCCACCCTCCATCTTAAAAAAACATACCTATGTATAAAAAAAAGATTATCTAAACTGTCATGCTTGAGAAAGTATTAAGTTGCAGCAGCTGAATACAAGAGGCGCTGCTTGGAAAAAAAAAGTGGCTACACT
>CM031608.1:3784393-3806893 GCA_018398815.1 Conus ventricosus
CCAAAAACCATTGAAAACAAGAAAAAAGAACTTTGTAAAATTTTTCAAAGCCATAACCTAAAAATCACAGTGGAAGCCAACAAAAAAACAGTAAATTATTTAGACATAACATTAGACCTTAAGGATCATACATACAAACCATATAAAAAACCTAATGACACACCTGTCTACGTAGACATCAATAGTAACCATCCACCCTCCATCTTAAAAACCATACCTAATGGTATAAACAAAAGATTATCTAAACTGTCATGCAATGAGAAAGAATTTAACAGTGCAGCAGCTGAATACCAAGAGGCGCTGAAAAAAAGTGGCTACAGCTACAAACTACAATATAACCCAGATAACAACATGAACAGCAACAGGAAAAACAGGAAAAGAAAAATTATATGGTATAACCCTCCATATGATGGAAGAACAAAAACTAACGTAGGAAAAGAATTCCTCAGAATCCTTAAAACATCATTCCCAAAAGAACATGTACTATCTAAAATATTCAACAAAAATACCGTCAAGCTATCATACTCGTGTATGCCCAACCTTAAAAATATAATTGATTCTTCCAATAAAACCGAAAACAACACAACCAAAGAGGGTGATGAAAGGATATCTTGTAATTGCACAAAAAAGACCAGTGCCCTCTGAACAATAAATGTCTCTACAACAACATTGTGTACCAAGCTACTGTAACAACAGACAGTGATAAAGAAACATACATAGGGATCACGGCAAACCATTTTAAAACCAGATATGCAAACCATAAACAGTCTTTCAAAAATGAAAAATATAAAAACCAAACAGAATTAAGTAAATATATTTGGAAGCTTAAAAATAAGAAAATAGATTACAACATATCATGGAAAATTATAAAAAGAGCAGCACCATACAACAACATTTCTAAAAAATGCAACTTATGTACTACAGAAAAGTGGCTGATATTATGTAAACCCCACCTAGCATCCCTGAACTCTAAAGTAGAAATGATAAACAATTGCAGGCATAAATGGAAATCTTTGTCAATGCACCATTCTGTGGCACGTCCCCCTGAACGCGCCCCAAAAAAGAAAAAACCGGCAGGCCACGTGCCGCACGCACAGAGCTCACACGCTCACACACCACAATATATAACACGGTGGCGTGCCCAAATTGTATACCCTGAGGAGAGCGTTTTATATAGCTTGAAACAAGCTTGTAGGTTTTTAATTTTTTCCATTTTAAAATCCTGTTTTAAACTGGTATGTCGCTCCCTACATGGTTGAGCACTTTTAGCGTTCTGAGTGGCTTAACTCTGATTTTATATATATATATATATATATATATAGAGAGAGAGAGAGAGAGAGAGAGAGAGAGAGGGTGTATGTATATGTGTGTATATATATATATACATACATATATAATATATATATATATATATATATATATATATATATATATATATATATATATATACGCACAAAAATAAATGCAGGCACACCAACCACACACTCTTCATGTTTTTTTATAACATGAAGAGTGTGTGGTTGGTGTGCCTGCATTTATTTTTGTGCGTTGTGACTGGCCAGTTTCTGGATCAGCAGTGCACCCACACATCACTGAGTGGTGTCCAGCCTACTCCAGGGTTTTACCTTCATTTTATATGTATGTATATTATATATATATATTATATATATATATATATAATTATATATATAATATGTGTGTGTGTGTGTTGTGTGTGTGTGTGTGTGTGTGTGTGTGTGTGTGTGTGTCTGTCTGTCTGTGTGTCTGTGTGTGTGTACCAAATACACTAGGAGAATCTGAGTATCTGAGGGACAGAGGCAGCTTGTTCCATGCAGACTGAGCTTGGAACGAAGTAGAACAGACCTGTCACCGCTTGGAATGAAACAGAACAGACCTGTCACCGCTTGGAACGAAGCAGAACAGACCTGTCACCGCTTGGAACGAAGCAGAACAGACCTGTCACCGCTTGGAACGAAGCAGAACAGACCTGTCACCGCTTGGAACGAAGCAGAACAGACCTGTCACCGCTGGTGTTGGTTGTCAGTGTGGGCAGTTGCAGCAGACGTTCTTCAGAGGAAACGCAGAGCGGGCGACAGGGTGTGTGAATGTCCGATAATCCAGATGGACAGCGGACGACAGGGTGTGTGAATGTCCAGTGATCCAGATGGACAGCCCGCATGCAGATCCAGAGAGGACGGCAAAGGAGAGGGCGGACAGTTTGTTTGTGTGCCAGCCGGTGGGACATTAGCAGCCAGTGCTGAGAACATAGAAATGGAGTGACATAGCAGCCAGTGCTGAGAACATAGAAATTGAGTGACATGCTGAATTTCAGGGAATGGAAGGCCAGTCGATCAGAACAGTGTTGAATTAGTGAACTGTGTTCAAAAGATTCCTTGAAACTGACATGAAGGAGATCTACCACAGTAAATTTTGGAAAGGACAACATCACCAACCAAAATCTTGGTCATCACACGTGTCCGTTGAAAGACAGAGGCCAACAGACCTACTTTGTGAAGCTCAAGACAAACAGACCTACAGTTGTTAGAAACGTGTGTACAAGAGTCTTCGATCAAGAGCGACGCCCAAACTACAGACTGAAGAGCAGAAGGAGAGGGAAATGGTGTTGATTGTTACAGGATCGGATAGAGAGGGGTGAACGTGTAATTTCTTTTAAATATACCTGCATTACTTCAGTCTTATCATCATTTATTGGACGTTTGCCGCGAGCCATCCAGATCTTAAAGCCTGCAGTGGACTTCTATGTCCGCAAAACCAGACTGTCCACTTCATTAAGGCAGGCCAAATCATAAAACTGCGTACATCAGTAAAACTCTCGTGTGACAATGTCAGCCTGCCAGCAACATCTGACGTAGGAGAAGCATACAGCACAAAAGCACAGCTTCCAAGTAGGGAACCTTGAGAAACACCACGTGTGAGGGCCGAAGGCTCTGAGTGCCTGCCGTTGATGTGGACAGGTAGCGTGCTGTTAGTTAATCGATCCTTTCATCAAGAAAGGGCGATGCCCAGAATCCCAAACGAATACTGAAGTCTTTAGAAGAGTACAGAGTGGTCAACAGTATCCAATGATACACTGAAGTCTTTAGAAGAGTACAGAGTGGTCAGCAATATCCAATGAAAACTGAAGTCTTTAGAGGAGTACAGAGTGGTCAACAGTATCCAGTGATACACTGAAGTCTTCAGAAGAATACAGAGTGGTCAACAGTATCCAACGAATATTGAAGTCTTTAGAAGAGTACAGAGTAGTCAACAGTATCCAACGAATACTGAAGTCTTCAGAAGAGTACAGAGTGGTCAACAGTATCCAGTGGTACACTGAGGTCTTTAGAAGAGTACAGAGTGGTCAACAGTATCCAATTATACACTGAAGTCTTTAGAAGAGTACAGAGTGGTCAACAGTATCCAGTGATACACTGAAGTCTTTAGAAGAGTACAGAGTGGTCAGCAATATCCAATGAAAACTGAAGTCTTTAGAAGAGTACAGAGTGGTCAACAGTATCCAACGAATACTGAAGTCTTCAGAAGAGTACAGAGTGGTCAACAGTATCCAGTGGTACACTGGGGTCTTTAGAAGAGTACAGAGTGGTCAACAGTATCCAGTGGTACACTGGGGTCTGACAATATAAGAAGAGATATATCATTTGCATCAAAGCCAAAACAATATCGTGCAGTCTTCACCCCCTGCTTCGTCCTCTCACGCTCCTTATCCATCCATCACCCACTTTCAAAACAAACAAACAATTACTATTGGCTGAATAAACAATGGCATCCAAATTCTTAGTAATATATCATAAACAGCGCCGGCATATATTTGTATATACCACTTAGATGGGGAAGAAAACGTTCAAGTTTGATTTAAAAGAGGACAGAGAGATGGGGAAAGAAAACGTTCAAGTTTGATTTAAAAGAGGACAGAGAGACAAAGCATCGAAGCTATTGTGAGAGATTGTTCTCCAACAAATGGGCATGACAGGCAAAGGAACGCTGACCAGAAGTTCTAGTACAGACACAGGGAATGTAGAAGAGACGAGCATCACCAGAAAAACAGAGATGACGGGATGGATGGAGCACACACCTGAAGCAGATCAGCCAGATACTGGGGACTGGGGGATTCAAATGCTTATAGCAGAGATAGGTCACATTGCAGGGGATCGTTTGCTGTGTAGGGAGCCAGTGACGAGAACACAATGATGAGGAAATAGGGTCAAATGTAGGTGAGCGACAGATAAGACGGGAAGCAGATTTTGGACCTGAAGAAATGTCTTGATGACGTAACATGGGGAGCCAGCCAATACAGCATTGCAATGATCCAAAGAGGAGAGTACAAACCTGTAGACGAGGCTTCTAGTGGCATCTTCGGAATGGAGGTGATGAACGGAAGCATAGTCACGGAGCTGAACAAAAGAAATCAGAGCGACATTAGCAACATGTTGAAAGGAACGAGTTTGTCTAGTACATTAGCGACATGCTGTTGAAAGGAATGAGTTTGTCCAGTACATTAACGACGTGTTGAAAGGAATGAGTTTGTCCAGTGTCACAACCGAGGTGAGGAGCAGAAAAAGAAAGAGTGGTCGATGATCAGTAACGTCCATAGAACACGAAATAGAGGACTTTTCCAAACACGTTGCTGCACAGATTAAGATCATTTCAGCTTTGTCTTCGTTCAGTTTAAGTTTGTTGTCCGTTATCCAGTTTTTTTGGGGGGTCAGATACACTGGACTAAGTACTTCCAATCATTGTCGAAAGATCAGAAAGAGGTTCAGAAATATAAACTTCATTATCATCAGATATAACACTGTGATAGAAAATGGAATTTAATTAACAATAGCTTAGGCATTGTGAGTGTACAAATTAATGAGGACAACTCCATTACTGATTCTAAGGGCACACCGTACAGTAATGGAGTTGGTTTGGAAGTAGAACCATCGACAGAAACAACGTTATGACGGTCGTAAATGTAGGAGTGGAACCGGTTTATGATTGTATCAGAGAGACCAAAAGAGTTATGCAAACAGGAAAGAACATCACAGTGGTCGATGGCATCAAAGGCTGCAGAAAGCTCCAGCAGAGAGGGAAGAGACAGGTGGTTGTTGTCAAGAGCAGTCAGTCAGCCATTGTAGATTTGAAGAAGAGTGGTTTCAGATGTGGTCAGAGACAGGTGGTTGTTGTCAAGGGCAGTCACTAAGCCATTGTAGTTTGAAGAAGAGTGGTTTCAGATGTGGTCAGAGACATGTGGTTGTTGTCAAGGGCAGTCAGTCAGCCATTGTAGATTTGAAGAAGAGTGGTTTTAGATGTGGTCAGAGACAGGTGGTTGTTGTCAAGGGCAGTCAGTCAGCCATTGTAGATTTGAAGAAGAGTGGTTTCAGATGTGGTCAGAGCGGAGGGCACATCGAAGAGGGTAAACAAGACTGTCAGAATGAGGATGATCAATAAACTTAGCAAGTTCCACTTTTTCAGTGATTTTGGGAAGGAAAGGAAAGTTCAAAACAGTTCTGAAATGCTGTAGATTTTCAGAAGACGGATGAATGCGTTTTGGCATTGGGATGGAAAAGGCATAGTAGACAGCGTTCTTTATTTAATGATGGCGGTGATGTGAGGCAGGACTGCATCAAGACAGGGGCTGAGAACACAAGTCAGAAGTGGATCGAGGTCACAGGCTTTAACGCCAGATTTTATCATGATCACTCTACCAAATGTTTCAGACACAAAATGAAAAGAAGCAAGACGGGTTTCAGAGAATGGAGGATCAGAAACAGATGCATGGCTGTTAGTCTGAGAATCTAACGTAGTTCAGGGGTCAGTGACCTTATAAACGAAAAACATAGGAAATAGCTTGTGAAAGATCAGACAGTGGAATATCGGAAGGGAGTGGAGAAGAATCAAATTTTTAAAGCGTGTTAGTAATGTCGTGGAGCTGGTTTTAGGTTGAGTAAACAAGCATCTTAGTATGTGTAGTATGCAGATCTTGCAGCATAAACTTCAGCCGCTGTCTCTTAGCTCTGCGCCTTTCATGCTGGCTCTAACAGTTGCAGCCCTAGAGAGTAAAACCAAGGTGAGGGCCCGGAGACTAGACGTCTTGCAGGAGGAGCAATTTGATCCTGGAGCTATGAAGGAGGTTGTTCAGTTCATCAGGAGTACTTGGAGGCAGAGCGAAGAGCCGAAACTGAAGGTCAGCGATAAATACAGACAAGTCTACAGCAAAGAGGTGTCTTGCCGTACACACGTTTTCTTTCTTTCTTTCTGCGTACGCAGGCTGATACTCCTGCGGACACTCCCTGTATAGCCAGGCAGTGGAGTTTTGTGTGTATGACCCTTTTCTATCCCGCCATTAAGGCAGCCATACTCCATCTTCGGGGAAATTACACACGTTTTACGTGGCAGAGAGCGAGAAAGAAACAGGGAGACGTGATCAGATGGGAGGGTGTGTTCGGCGATGACAGACTTCAAGATGGCCCGGTCTGCCCTGTGAAAGATGCCATTTAAAGTGTGTCCATTGGGACACGAACTGATTGCACCAGACCCTGTGAGTCTAGCAGGTCAATAACTTTGGCAGTGCTGGTGTCAGCAGGACGGTCTCAATGAATGTTGAAGTCCCTTCGGTACTGTGAGAGCCACGGAGTATATTGCAAAAAGACACAAAGATCAGAAAGTTTATCTATATACATTGAGTCACTCAGTAAGTTCTTGGAGTTTGGGGGAGTTGGATACAAACACGCCAAGTGAAAACTCTGGTGGTGAGAAGTAAGGACGAATTGTACTAGTTCAAAGAAGTGATGTGTTAAAAAGAAAAAAAAACAGAGTTTGTTCAAGCAAATATCGACAATGCGTCCGCGACAACAACAGCAACGCCACCACCATGGGACTGACGGGGGAGGGAGAGGTGTGGTGGCCGGGGGGGGGGGGGGGGGGGGCGATGTTGCGACTCATGGCCTCATCTCCGAGAGGACCAAACCAGGTTTTAGACGATGGCCACAATGTCCACGTCCTTGTCGTAGATAAACTAGTCAAGAACTAAGCGCTTTTCCTTCCCAGAGTCCAGGGCCTGACCATTACAAACACCGAGACGAGACGATGCCGCCCGCCGATACATTCCCATGACAGATATTACGCCAATGAACGTAGTGACCACGGCCATTCTCATCTGCCTGTGACCATTTGCCTGGTGAGAGGGAATGCTGGGAAGATGGTGACGATGCCAACCCCTCGATGGCATCAACAGCAACTACATCATCTGCAGCAGGCGCGCAGACATAAGTTGTTATGGCGTGTAAGTCAGACATAAAGATGAGTGAAGACAAGTTAAATAGGTACGTCTAGGAATGTATTGAACACACACACACACACACACACACACACACACACACACACACACACACACACACACACACACACACACACACACACACACACACACACACACACACACAATATATATATATATATATATATAGAGAGAGAGAGAGAGAGAGAGAGAGAGAGAGAGAAGAGAGAGAGAGAGAGAGATGTATATGTGTGAATACATATATGTATGTATGTATATATATATATATATATATATATGTGTGTTGTGTGTGTGTGTGTGTGTGTGTGTGTGTGTGTGTGTGTGTGTGTGTGTGTGTGTGTGTGTGTGTGTGTGTGTGGTGCGTGCGTGCGTACGTACGTACGTACGTACGTACGTACGTACGTACGTACGTGCGTGCGTGCGTGCGTGCGTGCGTGCGTACGTACGTACGTACGTACGTACGTACGTACGTACATGCATGCATGCATACATACATACATACATACATACATACATACATACATACATACATACATACATACATACATACATACATACATACATACATGATAAATCAAATGGGCATGTCTGAGCATGAACTGAAAACATTTAAATCCACAAGCTGTTATGGCTTGTAAGTCACGTATTAGGATACATATAGACAGAATAACTTAAATGAGCATGTCTAGGCGCGGCATGAACTGAAGACATAGAAATCAAATACAGACATATCAATAAGTTATAAATGGGCATGTCTAGGCATGAACCGAAGACATAGAAATCAAATACAGACATATCAATAAGTTAAATGGGCATATCTAGGCACGAACTGAAGACATAGAAATCAAATACAGACATATGAATAAGTTAAATGGGCATGTCTAGGCACGAGCTGAAGACATAGAAATCAAATACAGACATATCAATAAGTTAAATGGGCATGTTCAGGCATGAACTGAAGACATAGGAATCAGCTGTCCGGAACCCCCTGGTGTTGTCATGTACCTGTCAAGGCAATATTGTTGAGCTGCTTGCAATGGAGAATGGTCACAGAATGCTAAAGAAAGACAACTTGTAACGCCTATGCCTGTTGCTGCAGATCATATACTGCGCACGTGTGTCCCAGTCCGTTTTTATGCCAGGAAAGATGTTTATAGCAGATAAGAAAGCAACAGCTATTACGTCCATCATTTGCTTTTACTGATTTAACAAGAATAGAAACAGCATCTTTTAATGTTCCGTCATATCACACTGACGTTTTGAACATCTCAACCAGTGCGTCGAAGTGAAGAAAAAGCCAAAACATAGACAAAGGTGTCCAGGAAGGTATCGCCTTTATCATTGCAACAGCCTCCACAACTGAACATATAAAATCAACAGATTTCCAGTTCTATGACGACTTACCATCATCATGCTGGAAAACTGTCCGACTCAGTTCTATGGAACCGGGTAACATGCATTTTTTTTAAATCTCCAACGAGATGTTGCAGTGAGTAAAGTAGTGTACTAATCTATGCCCAGTCAGCAATGTTGGGCTCTCATGCACTAGAACAGGTTCAGTGACAAGCAAACAAAATCAGCCAGTTCGGTCTGTACGCGTAACACACACTGATGATTTGTTCATTGTTCAATCAGCAGTGACGTCTTCTCTATGAAAAAAAGTAAAAGGTCCAGCATACTGACTGTGTGACCATACTGAAACGAAGTTTGTATTGTTCCTGTTTCAAATGTTATGGACTGGTTTTTGTTTGTTTGCTTGTTTTGTTGTTGTTGTTTTTTGAGTAGTGTTAACAAACTTGGATGTTATTTTGAAGCTGTCCATGCTCTAAATTTGAAAACGACTTCAATGTTTGCGGTGGTTTTGATTTTTCAAACTGTGACACAATCATATGTATGATCCAGTGCTGCGCACAACACTGAATCTAAAATGATTAAGAAATAAATACTTGAAACGAAATTCCAAACTAATCGAAATGCCAAAAATAGGAAATGGGGCGACAAATGCAGTTGTTCGTTGTTACTATGATTTCGCAATAAAAGGGGCATAACTCTTACCGCACGAAATGACGGTCAAAGTCTTTAGTTTATTATGATTATAGGCCAGTTGATCACAGGGGTCTTCTCGGGGATGTTAAACCCAACAGGAGAAGGCTACATGTTGAAAACGTCGCCAGTGACCAGGCAAAGTGTGATTAACAAACGAACAAAAAAATACTGACATGGTCAGGTCAACAACTGATAATGATAATTGCTATTATAATAGTAATTACAGAAAGAAGAAGTTTGTTTGTTTTTTTACGATGTACATTCAATGAATACTTTTCAGTAAGCACAAAGTGCTTGATGAGCATCAAAATACAATAAGCACTAAGTGCTTCATAAGCATCAAAGTTGCAAAGAATCTGAAAACTAAATAAAAAGACGTCGTAAAATAAGAAGAAGAAAAAAAAAAACTCTTTAAAAGACGAAAAAGTCTCTGGTCATAGGACTCTATACATCCACACAAGCACGAACACTCCCTTTAACTCCCCACCACCACCACCACCCTTTCCCCTCTTCCACACACACACTCGCGCGTGCACAGGCACTTGCACAAGCAAGCAAGCAAGCGCGCGCACACACACACACACACACACACACACACACACACACACACACACACACACACACCACACACATATATATATATATATATATATATATATATATATATATATATATATATATATATATATATATATATATATATATATATGCACACACACACACACACACACACACACACATACACACACACACACACACACACACACACACACACACACACACACCCCACACACACACACACACACACACACACACACACAAATGTGCACGCACGCGATGTCTTTACACTATAGATGGAAGGTGGTCAGGAAATCATAGGTTAAGAGAGAGGAGTTGAGTACCGTCTGAACAGATAGGTCTTAGAGAAGATTTCAAAGAGACTGTAGAAGTGGATGCCTAACGATAAATGGAAGTGCAATCAAGACTTTTCGATCCCTGCAGGAAAGGGGATGTTGCCCAAAGGATTTTGTACTGACAGACAGAGTAATCATGAACCATGCGATCATCAGTAGAAGAACTGAGATTACACGAGGAAAAATTGAGTCGTAGTGTGTGAGACAGATATTGAGGGCCAGCGCCAGTGATCGATGTGTAGCCGCGAGTACTTTGCTGGAAGCTCCAGACTGAATAGGAAGCAAATGCAAGATTCCAACAGAGACGTGGCATGTTCCTGTCCGGAGGATTTGACAATCATCCTCTCCCCATCACTCTGGAACTCTTGGAGATTTAGAAGCAGGCACTTTGGAGAGCCTGCTTATTCGCCCGAGTTGAAGATATGCTATCATGCAGACATAAGTAATGTGCTACTGACTGAGATGGTTCGATCAACCATAATACCAAGTCTGTGAATATGCGGAAGGAATTCAGTGTCTGTATTGCTCAAACAGATGGTGTTTGGAAGCGTGGGGGTTTTGTCAAACTTAAAAGTAGCAATTAAGCAATGACCAAAGTTTCTGTTTATCCCTTTTTTTTTCAATTGTAGTTTCTTGAGGTTCATCTAAGTCTTTCGGTCCTAAATGCTGGACTGAGAATCACTTTATTAGTTTCAATTATTGGGCTAGACTAATAGTGTTGTATATCATCGGCAAAGCTGTCATAAGATAAAGAAAAGATAGTCAATTCTTACATATACATATATATATAGAGACAGACACAGAGAGAGAGAGAGAGAGAGAGAGAGAGAGAGAGAGAGAGAGAGAGATTTATACACACACACACACACACACACACACACACACACACACACACACACACAACACACACACACACACACACACACACACACAGATGTTAAACAGACAGGCCTCAAAATAACTTGTGGACCTCCATATGATATTCTTAAAGTAAATAAGACAGGACTGATCTGAAACCTCCGAGCACAACCCTTTCATGTTTCCCTCTCGGAGGGCACAAAGAACACAGCCGAAGGGGCAGCAGGTGCCCACGGTGGACAGAGCGTACGCTTTTCATCATGCCGTCACCAAACCACCACAAAATAAACCTGGCAGGTCACGTATTGTGACCGCTAAAACCTGGCAGGTCACGTATTGTGACCACTAAAACCTGGCAGGTCACGTATTGTGACCGCTAAAACCTGGCAGGTCACGTATTGTGACCACTAAAACCTGGCAGGTCACGTATTGTGACCACTAAAACCTGGCAGGTCACGTATTGTGACCACTAAAACCTGGCAGGTCACGTATTGTGACCACTAAAAAACAAAAATGGAAAATAGTTTTCCGACCACAAACAGAATGAACTGAAAAGGAAAAAAAAAATATATTATTCTGCCGAACGAAAGAGAAACAAATTACACGACGCGTGTCATATCTCTTAGGTCTTTATCAGGCAGGAAAAGCCACATTCAAGACAATGAACACGACGCGTGTCATATCTCTTGGGTCTTTTTCATGCAGGACAAGCCACATTGAAGACAATGAACACGACGCGTGTCATATCTCTTGGGTCTTTTTCAGGCAGGACAAGTCACATTCAAGACAATGAACACGGAGAACGAACACTCACTTACCTCATTCAAATTGTGCGCAAAATGGATGTCAAATGGAAACGAGGCTGCTGGGAAGGAGTCTGCGAGTTTAAATACTAGACTATGATCATCATCATATCATAAGAATAATAACAATGATGATGGTGATGATGATGATGATGATGATTGAAAAATATCAAAACATAATTTAAAAAAAACTGTCACTTTTAGCAACTATGTGATGATATTAGTTGTTCTGTTAATAGCGGCTATACGGACAGAATGGGCTGAAGAGAAGGGTCAGAGGTTAGTCGAACAGCATGGTTGCAGTGGCACCAGTCATAAATGAGTGGGTCCACAAACCACAAATACAGCGACAACAGCATGAATGAATGGGTCTACAAACCACAAATACAGCCGACAAACAGCATGAATGAATGGGTCCACAAAACCCAAAATACAGCCGACAACAGCATGAATGAATGGGTCCACGAAACCACAAATACAGCCGACAACAGCATGAATGAGTGGGTCCACAAACCACAAATACAGCCGACAACAGCATGAATGAGTGGGTCCACAAAACCACAAATACAGCCGACAACAGCATGAATGAATGGGTCCACAAACCACAAATACAGCCGACAACAGCATGAATGAACGGGTCCACAAATACAGCCGACAACAGCATGAATGAACGGGTCCACAAACCACAAATACAGCCGACAACAGCATGAATGAACGGGTCCACAAAACCACAAATACAGCCGACAACAGCATGAATGAACGGATCCACAATCCACAAGTACAGCCGACAACAGCATGAATGAACGGGTCCACAAAACCACAAATACAGCCGACAACAGCATGAATGTATGGGTCCACAAAACCACAAATACAGCCGACAACAGCATGAATGAACGGGTCCACAACCACAAATACAGCCGACAACAGCATGAATGAATGGGTCCAAAACCACAAATACAGCCGACAACAGATGAATGAATGGGTCCACAAAACCACACGTACAGCCGACCAGCATGAATGAATGGGTCCACAAAACCACAAATACCGCCGAAACAGCATGAATGAACGGGCCCACAAATACAGCAACAGCACAACAGCATGAATGTATGGGCCCACAAAACCACAAATACAGCGACAACAGCATGAATGAACGGGTCCACAAAACACAAATACAGCCGACAACAGCATGAATGAATGGGTCCACAAAACCACAAATACACCCGACAACAGCATGAATGAATGGGTCCACAAAACCACACATACAGCCGACCACAGCATGAATGAATGGGTCCACAAAACCACAAATCCCGCCGACAACAGCATGAATGAAGGGGTTTCACAAATACAGCCGACAACAGCATGAATGAATGGGTCACAAAACCCAAATACAGCCGACAACAGCATGAATGAATGGGTCCACAAAAACACATACACCCGACAACAGCATGAATGAATGGGCCCACAAAACCACAAATACAGCGACAACAGCAAAAAAGAAACAGAAAGAATTTTTTTTAAGGCAGAGTCAAAGCGAGCGACAGGAAAGAAGAAGTTACAAGGTCCGAACTTTGAGAAGGCAGTGGAGCTATTTGTAAAGAAAGAGCTCCGCCATTCCTTCGGAATGGACGTGGGGGAAATCTTTTAAACGTCTAATCGAGCTCAGGATTGATGATTTGTACGTTTTAAGTCGCTTGGTTCAAAAGAAAAATAACATTTTACAAGGATAGCAGTTGCAACATGGATGGTCAGTGTTCTTTTGTAGACCATGTCACTATGAACGAATCAGCCGGAACTCTATCTTGACGGTTGTCTTTTTAAACCCTCTTTGTTTGCTGAGTACAAAAGCTTCACAGAACCAGGAATAACCAAAAGAATAGAAAACACAAATAAGCACACAAAACAAACAGACCACACGTATCATAGTACATATATACCTTTTGCAAAATGTATACGATGCAATGCATTTAAGCATTTAGTGCAATCTAAACCTTGCACACACTATACTTTTTACTCCTTCATTCTATTTCTTTTACACGTTTTTCTTCCTTTGTTAACTCGTTCATATAAAAAACTGAATTACACAAAGGCATACTGTAGGCAGTAGGCATGCCAATGGCCTATTCAACATCATACCTACGTAGTAAGGCAAAAACAAAATAGTGAAAAGACAAAGTTAGAGAACGAAGCAAGAACAAAAAGGGTCGTTGCAGCTCAAGCACGTTACATCTAGGAAGACATTTTCCGGTCACCTAATAAAATGCCGACTCTTGATCTACAGATTTAAACAGAACTCGCTGACCGACTTGGTACAACGAGCGACGGACGATTGCGCAACCGAGTGCTTGCAACAAGTGGTACAACGAGCGACGGACGATTGCGCAACCAATGAGTGCTTGCAACAAGTGGTAAAACGAGCGACGGACGATTGCGCAACCAATGAGTGCTTGCAACAAGTGGTACAACGAGCGACGGACGATTGCGCAACCAATGAGTGCTTGCAACAAGTGGTACAACGAGCGACGGACGATTGCGCAACCAATGAGTGCTTGCAACAAGCTGAGGAGACTGACAGATCGTGGTGGAAGCTTATTTTGGAAAGTACACCATTTTAACCGAATCGACGACAAGAGAAGCGTTACAATCGATTTTTCACGCAAGAAAGAAACCCAGAAAAAAAAATAGGTAAAACACGTTGATCTCAGCAGTAGTCTCTTAAGTCCTTGGAACATTGATTAACAATATAGCATGAAAACAATGTAAACAAGAAAGAAAGAAAGAAAAACATTATATAACCGACGATGCACAAAATGCATGACGAAACTACGAAAAAGAAGGGGAGATAAAATCGAACCCCCAAAAATGTACAAAGATATGAAAATTATAAGACAGAGAAAAAAAAATGATGTGCGAGAGAGTAGGGGAGGGGGTAAAATTGATTTCAGAAAATAATGAAGAGCCTGTCATTTATGAAGCTTTTCAAATTCTGAAGGAGACGACAAATAGAGGAAGGGCAAGGAGAGGTTGGGGCATTGGATAAGGGATGGGTGTGTGAGTTAGGGGGAGGGGGGGAGCAGGAGCGAGTCTGGGGATCCCATACCACTCGTCTCCTTCATCAACACTGACAACAAGAATCAATATAATACAATAACGTGGAAAAATTGAAATCAGTAATAAAAAAAAGCGAAAATAAATGGTAGTCTCCAGAGTTCATCAATCATTTTTATAACAAGGAGAGAGACAGGGAGAGACGTAGGAAGGGAAATGCACACTTCGTCCATCTGTGATGAGAATCTTCTCAATGATATATGAAGTGACATATCAATATACTTAAGATCTTCTATTTCTGTAGATGTCCTTTCCAGCTGAATGCTGAAATTGCTTAATAGTGAAAAATAGGGTTTCATGACGGAAATCATGAGATTAGTGTGGCCTTTTCGCAAAATTAATCATGTCAGATAATGCATACGTTTTTGAACTGAGTTAAGGAGTGAAAGCCAAGATTTTCACTGATTGAGATATAAATTCCGTCTTCCCTCTGTGCGCGCGCCCGCGCACACACACACACAGCACTCTCACACACAGTGCACACACACAGAGCATACACAGCGCGCACGCACACACACACACACACACACACACACACACACACACACACACACACACACACACACACACACATACACACACACACACACACACACACACACACACACACACACACACACACACACACACACACACACACACACACACAGACAGAACACAGCACACAGCACACATACACAACACGGAGGTACATGCATGAATGGAATCCGTTCATGTGGTGGTTTCAGAATATCTCACGTCACGGCGCTGGAAACCCTCTCAATGTCAGATTCCTCCGGACAGACAAGGCGTGTACTTCACCAAACAGTGTTTGGTCTATGTCCCACGGGAGTCTGGCAACAGCACGTTGCGCCAAAACAAGTTTCCTTTTTATCAGCACGTTACGCCAAAACAAGTTTCCTTTTTATCAGCACGTTGCGCCAAAACAAGTTTCCTTTTTATCAGCACGTTACGCCAAAACAAGTTTCCTTTTTATCAGCACGTTGCGCCAAAACAAGTTTCCTTTTTATCAGCACGTTACGCCAAAACAAGTTTCCTTTTTATCAGCACGTTACGCCAAAACAAGTTTCCTTTTTACCAGCACGTTGCGCCAAAACAAGTTTCCTTTTTATCAGCACGTTGCGCCAAAACAAGTTTCCTTTTTATCAGCACGTTACGCCAAAACAAGTTTCCTTTTTCAGTTTCAAAGGGAGCTGACTGCAGGGGGAAACTGAGAGAAACCTTAAAAGAAAAAATTACTATGCCACCGAACGAAAGAAAGAAACAAATTACACCACAAACACGACTTCGGTTCGACCTCTTAAGTCTTGAGACAAGTCAAGCAACAAGACAATATTCAAGGCAATGAAAACAAAGAACGAACAATCACATATATTCATTGCGTCTCCTCAAATTGGGCGTCTCCTCAAATTGGGCGCAAAATGAACATTCATCCTTCATTTGCCCAGTGTGAGGAGATAAGTGGTTGTTCGTTCTTCTTTTCATTGTCTTGAGTGTTGCCTGTCTTGCTGGAAGCAGAAGGCCCAAGAGACTGAACAGCATCGTGTTTGTCTTGTCATTTGTTGCCTCTTTACTTTAACGGCACGGTAGTCTTTCTTCCAAGTAGGCTTCCTTTCTTTCATATCGACACTTCTTATTCTAAAACAGATTTTGAAGTCGTTTCACGTGTGCTCTCATTTTTCGATTAATAGAATGGCTTTTGAATGTTTGTGTATTCAGTGTGTGTATGTTTTGTGTGGTGTGGTGTGTGTGTGTGTGTGTGTGTGTGTGTGTGTGTGTGTGTGTGTGTGTGTGTGTGTGTGTGTGTGTGGGACGTGGTGTGTGTGTGGTAGTGGTGGTGTGTGTGTGTGTGTGTGTGTGTGTGTGTGTGTGTGTGTGTGTGTGTGTGTGCGCGCGCGTGTGCGTGCGTGCGTGTGCGTGTGCGTGTGTGTGCGCGAGTGTGCATGCGTGTGTGTGTGTGTGTGTGTGTGTGTGTGTGTGTGTAAGATTGGTATCATGGGCCAGTGAACGGCCCTTCTGATAGACATGTGACCGCGACTCGCTCGAAAAAACAAACAGCAGCTGAGAACAGTACAGGCCGCCTCAAAATCTATAGCGTAGCATGAAAGCTTCGTTTCTGCTGGATTGTTCTCAGAACGCTGTGGGAGGTGAGAACGTCGTGCACAAGGAAGGCGACCAAACAAGTTTTATCCCACGGACTGTGTTGTTTGGTGCATATATCGGTCAGCCAGCAGTGCATCGCAAAATCATCTACCTGGGATTTCGTGTTGAACATTGATCACGTACACGACATACCGTAAATGAAACTACCTTAAAACAAACGAACAAACAAAAACAGCTGCTTTATATTTCTGTGCCCCTTTGAAAAAAACAACAACCTTATTTGAACTGAAAACATTGCGGTGATTTTATATGAAAAAAAGGGTATGACGGTATCCGTGTAAAGTTCTTTTCTTTTTTTTTTTTTCTTTTTTTTCTTTTTCTAGATTGTTGCTTTTCTTGTGTACGCAGGATTCCCGGAAACGGAAGAAGATGGCGACGAAGGGGGAGAGAACTTCCAAGGAGACTACCCTTACATGCCTTCCTTCTTACCTACCCCTGCCAACGTCACGTACCTGACGGGCGAGGAGGCGGTGCTGCACTGTGCCATTGAGAACAGGGGCACCCGCACGGTAGGTGACCTCAACACGTCACTTCCTGTCTGACCCCACCGCTGCTTCTTAGGCAGCTTCTCTCTTTCTCTTCTTTCTCTCAAATATCAACCTCCCCCCCCTCTCCCCCCCCCTTCCCCCTCCTCCCCCCCCCCCCCCCCCCCCCCCCCCCCCCCCCCCCCCCCTCAAGTATCGCGACAATGGTCCACAAATGGTAAGAAAAAAATTGTTTGGGTCTCGTTAGGGAACATACTTTTAGTGTAGTTCTATCCAAAATAGTGAGGCGACTGCAGACGGAAATCTAAACCAATCTGAAACACTGTATAACAACTCCGCCAAACAACGTGGACAAACGAATCGCAAGACAAAACACGACGCGTTTCGACCTCTTAGGTCTTCTTCAGGCAAGAGAAACAGCGCTCAGGACAACGAAAATTAAGAACGAGGAATCACTTATCTTTGTTAAATTTGGCGTGGAATCAACACTTTTTAAGATTTATTTCTATGGGGAAAAAATCAACCCGAGCATTTGCTGATGTTAGTATTTTTGTTGTTCTTTTCATCAAAATTACGCCCCAGGAGATTTTGTTGTTGAAAAGAAAGCTCTTGCAAAAGATTTTCAAAGAGATGTCAAGGCGGTTTTACACAAGTGAAAAAGGTACAAATGTAAAGAAATCCCAATAAATCGGCCGCCGAAAATCAACTGTCTTTTATCCAAATTGTTTGTTTCGCTCGAGCAGCCCTCTTGTGTCCTGGATTAGCTGTGTCCTGGCTGGGTCCTGGATTAGCTTTGTCCTGGCTGTGTCCTGGATTAGCTTTGTCCTGGCTGTGTCCTGGATTAGCTTTGTCCTGGCTGTGTCCTGGATTAGCTTTGTCCTGGCTGTGTCCTGGATTAGCTTTGTCCTGGTTGTGTCCTGGATTAGCTTTGTCCTGGCGAATAGATTAAAACCCTTTGAACAGCTACAGTGACATGTGTTGACAAAAACTTCCGTTCGGCAGACAACGAACAAATACTATGGTCTTACAGAGAACAGGTGAGACATTTGTATCAAATACTATGTTCTTACAGATTCTTACAGAAAACAGGTGACACGTTTGTATTGACTCATAATGAGACAGCAACAGCGGAGTGACACCACTGTACTGCTTCTCTACATCAGTAATGAATTTCGTGTCTTTTTTTGCGACGGGTGTTTTTTTTTTTGTTTCTTTATTTGTTTGTTTTGTTTTGTTTTGGTCTCTGTGCATGTATGTGTGTGTGTGTGTGTGTGTGTGTGTGTGTGTGTGTGTGTGTGTGTGTGTGTGTGTGTGTGTGTGTGTGTGAGACTGAGTGTGTGTGTGTGTGTGTGTGTGTGTGTGTGTGTGTGTGTGTGTGTGTGTGTGTGTGTGTGTGCTCTGTGTGTGTGTCTGTGTGTGTGTGTTGTGTGTGTGTGTGTGTGTGTGTGTGTGTGTGTGTGTGTGTGTGTGTGTGTGTGTGTGTGTGTGTGTGTGTGTGTGTGTGTGTGTGTGTGTGTGTGTGTGTAGTGTGTGTTGTGTGTGTGTGTGTGTGTGTGTGTGTGTGTGTGTGTGTGTGTGTGTTGTGTGAGACTGAGTGTGCGTGTGCTCTGTGGTGTGTGTGTGTGTGGTGTGTGTGTGTGTGTGTGTGTGTGTGTGTGTGTGTGTGTGTGTGTGTTGTGTGGTGTGTGTGTGTGTGTGTGTGTTGTGTGTGTGTGTGCGATCTTGTGTGTGTGTGTGTGTGTGTGTGTGTGTGTGTGTGTGTGTGTGTGTGTGTGTGTGTGTGTGTGTTGATCATTCGTGGCTCAAGAATTGAATACTATTCACGTTGGGGAACGTTGAAAGGAATGAAGAACAGTCCATGAAAAGGTCTGTTTCAGACTGCAAGATGTAAGAATGGTTTGGAGCAAGGAGTGAAATATGGAAGCACACATCAAGGTGTTGGCTGCTTGCAATGGGAGATAATTGCCCATAAAACAGATCGGAGGGCCACTTGGGCGGGATCCTGCGCTCCTAATTTAAGATAAACTATCTGTGGCGGTTTCAAGTAAACAGAAATCTATTTTAAATACCTTGACACTGACAGTGCTATTTATCACGGTAATTTATCTAGGTGTGTGGGAGACAAATGCGCAGAATTTTGTAGAAAGAAATTGCACCAGATTCAGCAAATGAACAATCTATAGCAGCTGTCTCTCTGTCTGTCTGACTGTCCATTGATCTATCTATCTACGTACCTATCTACGTATCTATCTATCTAACTATCTATCTATTTGTCTATGTACATATATCATGTATGTATGCATGTATGTATGCATGCATGCATGTATGTAGGTAGGTAGGTAGGTAGGTAGGTAGGTAGGTAGGTAGGTAGGTAGGTATATATATGTTTGTAGGTACGTGCGTATGCATGTATGTATGTATGTCTCTTTTCTCTCTCTCTCTCTCTCTCTCTCTCTCTCTCTCTCTCTCTCTCTCTCTCTCTCTCTCTCTCTCTCTCTCTCTATCTATATATATATATATATATATAATACATACAATGCACAACTTCATGGCTAGTGTCATGATATCACAAATGTTCGCTTCTGCTAAAACCGAGTATAGGCTAGCAACTCTTCATAGCTCCGTTCAATAATACCGCCGATTTTCGCTTCTGATAAGAAGCCTTTTTCTGGCTGGTAGTCCTAGTTGCTAGCCTGAAGAAGATTCTAGTTAAAAACGACAATTTGTGGAATCGTTGATCAGGGCCAGGACACTGTGTACTGAGTTATTATAATTTGGAAGCTATGTTTTCTTCTCTTTTGCCGCCAATACGCCATTCCTGAGGAGGTGGAGGTGACATAAAGGTAGAGAATGACCACAAAAATTAATGACCACTCTAACAGTAGATTTCTACCGCTGTATTATAGACAAGCAGATATACATACATGCATACATACATACATGCATACATACATACATACATACATACATACATACATACATACATACATACATATCATACATACATACATACATGGATGGATAGATAGATAGATAGATAGATAGATAGATGTAGATAGATAGATAATGATAGATAGATAGATAGATAGATAGATAGATAGACGGACGTACAGACGGGCGGACGGAGAAATAGATAAATAGATCGACAGACAGACAGACAGACAGAGACAGAGAGACGCAGAAAGACAGACAGGGACAGAGAGACACAGAAAGACAGACAGGGACAGAGCGAGCGGAGAGAGAGAGAGAGAGAGAGAGAGAGAGAGAGAGAGAGAGAGAGAGAAGAGAGAGAGACAGAGACAGAGAGAGACAGAGTGAGATAGACAGAGACAGAGAGAGAGAGGTATAACATCTCCTGACAAATGTGTGGGGTTGATGTAGGCGGGCGTGGAGACGGCGCCAAAAGTTGAACACCACCTTCATAAGCTACACAGACTGAAGCAAATTGTGTTGGAAGACCTGGGACTGCTTAGAGTGGGGCCTTAGATATAATGTAATAGCCTGTCTAACAGAATGACAGCCCCTGGGCTGTGTCACAAATTCATAACATTTTGTGTTTCTTTTCCTGTCCAAATCTCCCAGTTTTTCAGCTCTCTCCTCAAGACGCGTTCAAGTCATTAAAAATGGCAGCAACTTAAGGACTCAAACGCACATGCACACAAACACGTGCGCGCGCGCCTACACACACACACACACACACACACACCACACACACACACACACACACACACACACCACACACACACACACACACGAATTGGCTCTTGTTTATTTAACTTAAAAGACAAACATCGTGGTGGCGCCCTCCGGAGGGAGAGCTCACTCACGCCGGCTCCGAGACCAAGCAATTATTGTCGTCAGTAGAGGGCTTAGTAGGTGGTGTCCTGCGTATGTTAGATCAGAACAGGCGCCACTGAACACCACCGAAGTGACTCGGCAGCAGTGCAGTGTCTCCTCCGGTAGGTTGCCTCTTGACGACTTGACGTTGACTGCTCCCTGTGGATTGCCGGTGTCGGGGCTGCGACGGGACTGACCGGGCTGTGGCTGTGGACGGGGTGTCGGAATGAGCGGGCTGTGGCTGTGGACAGGGTGTCAGACTGACCGGGCTGTGGCTGTGGACGGGGTGTGGGACTGACCGGACTGTGGCTGTGGACGGGGTGTCGGAATGAGCGTAGCGGGAGCACTGCCACTGAGGTGGCACAGAAGATGGGACAGCAAAAAAAAAAAAAGCACAAACGACGAAGTTATATGATTTGCCGCCTTTGGCATATTATCCAATGTAACATCGGAACTATACATGCAGACGAAAATGTCGATGAACAAAGTCAGCAGTGTTCAATTGCACGAGCAGACCAGTCTCTTTATTCAAATTAAACAGACAGAGGGAGAGAGAGAGAGAGTCAGACAGACAGACAGACAGACAGACAAAGACAGACAGAGACAGAAACACTGATACTGACACTGACATGTTTTTATTGGGATTACCTTTTCACGGTCTTACTGCCAAGGGGGACAATTTACAAAATAGGAGTGTACTCTTAGCAACCAGTAAAGGGGAAACACTCGCGCACATCCACACCAACACGCGAGCGCACGCGCGCGAGCTCATTTACACGTATACTTTAACCATGAGCAGTTTCTAATTTAGGGTAACATTCTACATCTTTACACACACACACACACACACACCCGCGCGCGCGCGCGCGCGCGCGCGCGCGCGCACTCTACAAATCATCATCATCATAAATGCCAAACCCGACCATACATCTGTAATTATTCAAACACTAAGCGTCCATCGCAACTCATTTCGAGTGGTTATTTTGTCT